>OVBX01004545.1:0-14441 GCA_900406325.1 Erucastrum elatum
CACATGATTACAAATCTTAATACAATGATAATATCCAATATCTCAATGCACCATTTTGTTGAGAAATTATTTTCATGCCAAGTCTCAAATGCATTGAGCATATAAATGTGGTCTGAACATGCTATATCTTTTTTTTTTTGGGAATTCACTTTGGCAAGCATCATTGCAGAAATAATGATGATTTCCTCTGAACATCCTAATCTTTTTGAAGACATCAACATTTTCCCATCTTTGGCTCCACTTCAAGAACTGACATTTTCTGTCCTAAGGTTGTTAGGTGAAAAAATTATTAACTAGTTGAGTACCTGATTCGATGCACTTTGAGATGACAAGTTTAATCTCTAGTTTCAGAGATTTCATTTCTCTAAGAGTCCACAATTGGATCTCACTGTCATCATTATCAAACAGAAATTGTGCAGATAAAATTATCTTCTTACTTGAGACAAAGAAAATTTGAATCACCATTAGGTCCACAAAGAAAATTTGTGTCACTCTCTAGTAACTTAAATTTCTAGTGTATAGTTTTTCTCTAATATAAATTATAGAAAATCATGAGCTGTGAGACACAATTGAAACAATCAGTACATGAATTACTTATGATCACTAGAAGATAACAAGATCAATATAGATGAAAACAACAAAAAAATTGCATGACCAAACATTATGAGATGATAACTTTGAGATGCTTGCCTAAACAACTAATTGCCATTCATTTTGATGGTTTATAAACTATGACGATTGAAATGATGTGTTGAAAATTATGTTAGACACTAAGAACAAGATATGATTCATTGATGGAATTCTAATTTCCTAAGGAATCACATCTTTTGTTATACCCTTTGCTGTATAACAAGTTACAACTCTTACACATACCTCTTCATTTTACATACAAACTTATATGATTTTATTAAATATACCATACTCAATTATAAACTAGCACTTATCAGATCATTGTGCTCATAAAGACATACTGTAGTATACAAGAAAAGTGTATCATGTTCTGAGGTAAGTATAAAGTACAAAGATAATAATCTAACAAAACTGAGTATAGCATACAACAGAAGTGCGGCATGTCCTGAACAAGTCTTCGAACAAGAGACTTGTTTGTTTCAAAACGCCACCAATTTATGGCTTAATCGCCTAGTTAAATTTGATAACAAGATCGGTTAGAATCTCTTTTCAGTCTCAAATCTCAAGTAACAGAGATCCGCATGCATCAGAAGCATGCTTGCTTTCTCCAAAGATCAAGTTTCATCTTATAAATGTTGAAACTACTTTAGATGATATAACTTTCTTCCCCAATAAAGCTGAAATGCTCCAAGAAGAAGAAAATATGTTGAGTAAAATACATAAAACCCGGTTAACAATCACATGTGAACCGGTTTCTTACAATTAACATGAATCATCAGTAACATGATACATGAAGGTACCAAGGTAGTAAGGGAATCTAATAAGACAATCGTCTCTCTCAACTTCGGACATTTACCACTTGAACTGTGAGGGGACTAAGGATAGACTTCAACAAATAGATTATTTTTACAAAGAAAATGGTATTGAAAGGAATAAAATATGTACCTATATAGTATATAGTAGCTGACAAGACGAATGTTAAATGAATGAGGTCTTGAGCAAGCAGCTCATACTGTCATACATACTTTCCAAGAAGCTTGGTTTGGAGGATAGCCTTGTAACTTGTTAGAAACATCTCAGTAAAGTTTAGATCAATAATGTACGTTCATATTGATCAAGAAAAGCTCAAACTCAAAGCTCTGAAAATATAATGTCTGCAAATACTGTAAACGCAACAAAACAAGAACTATTACGAAGCCACAAGATGCACAGAGGGAGTAAGAAATATACTAAAGACACTCGGTTAAGCAAATCATCTCACTTGTAGGGAAGCCCCAGCTAAAGA
Source organism: Erucastrum elatum (assembly GCA_900406325.1). Lineage (NCBI taxonomy): Eukaryota > Viridiplantae > Streptophyta > Magnoliopsida > Brassicales > Brassicaceae > Erucastrum > Erucastrum elatum. The sequence goes on from OVBX01004545.1 coordinate 1,916, forward strand.
TCTAATGAGAATCAGTTATTTACATTATACACAACCAAAGTCATTACAACAAATCTGTTGAGTCACTTTCATAAAAAGGGTAAAGTTTACAACAAGCTTCTCTGAGAGTCTATACTGCAACAATACCAACTAAATCAATCTTGTACAAGAGACTTATTTCTTTTAAGGGCCACCGATTAATGGATTAATCATCGCCTATTTACATTTGTAACAACTGTGCGGAATAAGATCCGTTAAGATCTCTTTTCGGGTCTCAAGACGCGAGTAGCAAAGAACCACATGCGTCAGAAGCATGCTTGCCTTCTCCAAACACCAAGTTTCCTCTTACAAATGTCGAAACCACTTGACCTGATAACTTCCTTCCCAAGAAAGCTGAGATGCTCTGTTGTCAAACACAAAAGACCAAAAATAACATAACAGTTAGACCCGACCATATCCTCTACTTTAGGATCAATCTAGTAAAATAAAGATTAATCATACAGGGTGTTTGAAGTGAATAGGATGGTCTTCATCAAGATCAAACTCCACTTCAGGTTCCCACACGACAATATCCGCATGTTTCCCAACCGCAATAGCTCCCTGTAATTTAAAGACCGCACAACCATTTTGCTCAACAAATACATAAGCGCTGTGACTAATAGATGATATAGAAGTTTGTGTTCAGCACCTTAGAGTGTAGTCCAGCGAGTTTGGAAGGCCTATCGCTCCACCAAGAAGCTACCTGCTCGAGAGTCACTCCATACTTTCGCCCATAGGACCATGTTACTGGTAGAACAAACTGCAGTTGGCTCCCAAGACAAAAATTCCATTTAGTTTTTTTTATTGTGCCTTCTCACAGTTTCTAAAATAAATGTCAATATGTAATTACATTAAAGACTTGTGACAAACCTGTAAAGACGATATCCCACCCCATGCTTTCAAGAAGTTACCATCACTCAAGAGTTTGAGTTCAGGCTTTGTAGGAGAATGATCAGAGCTCAGCATATCAATGTCTCCTTCCTAAACCAAATTTTTTAAAAGGTTCAAAAATCAAGGACTTGAGGTATTAAAATAATGACTGAAGATGACTATACCATCATAGCTTCCCACAACTTTTCTCTATTGGCTGCATGGCGTATGGGAGGTGAGCATTTGAAACGAGTGTCACCTTCTGGAATCTCTTCAGCTGAGAAAGCTAGGTAATGTGGGCATGTCTCAACGGTAACACTGTCTCCTTTGCCTTTCGCTTCCTTCAAAATTCAACCAAATTTAGGAAACCTAAGTGAAAGTGCTTTAACAGATCGAAGTCACAAGTACCTTTATCAAATCCAAGGAAGAAGAGGCGTCAGACAAATGAACAATATGAACATGTGCTCCTTCTGCAGAACCACCAATCCTTGTGTTCTCGGTAACCGATAATAAGTTTCTTATTGCTCCCTCCTCCCTAGTTGCTCAAATAAAGATTTGTTCAGGTACAATGACCAATGTTCAAGAACTTTATATAGAGCGAAAGAATGAAGCAGAGACTCACCATGAAGTTGGTCTGGTTTTTAAGTAAGTCAGGTAAGAACGAGGATCATTGTCGGTGTCATCATCAATCTCTGGATCCATTTCAACCTCTGCGTGTACAAGCAATGGTCGTTTGTATTTAGCTAATACAGAAAGACCTTCCTGCAGAAACAAAATAACAGCCAGTCAGCGATATATTGTAAAATATAACTTTTGAATAATGCGGAATGATAACAAAGAACCCAAAACCTTTATATGAGTGACGTTTGTCATAGGGAAATCATTGATCCCTGAAGGACACATGAAAGACTAAACAAAGATTTAGAGAAGTCATGTTAGACCAGATAAGAATCAACCGGCAGAGCAGAAGAAACAAAAACGTTTCATAGCAGACATGATACCTACCTTGAGACCAAGAACTCCAGCATCTAAGAGAGATTCAAGAGCACTTGAATTGAGTGCATTGTCAGGCACCAATCCTCCCCAGAAACCTGGAGAAACACACACGCACACACAAAAAAGAGATTTAGGAACTCGTTTTTTGTAATCAAACAAATGTGGTAAGGGTTGATAGTAATGTGTTTACCAACATCAACAAGTATTCTCTTTTTCGCAGCTTCAATCTGTAACAGCACAAGACAAAACAATGATGCATGTATCCAACAGTCTCAACCATAGAATTAAAAAAAAAACTAAAGAGGGGTTGCTTACCTTGAGTTTCAAAGTTTCCGGAGATACAGTTGAAGGGTCACTGTTTAAGGGCATGTCAATCAATGTGGTAATACCCCCTGCCGGATAAAAGGCGACATCAAAAACTCGAAGAAAGTGACCAAAGAGACAAAACAGGACACTCTTGCAACTAGCTGCACAGTTCGTTTCAAGAAAAGAGCCAAAGTAAAAGAAACAGAATTGGTTACCAGCAGCAGCAGCCTTCGTTCCAGAAGGAAACCCTTCCCATTCACTTCTTCCAGGATCATCAAGATGAGCATGCCTTTACAAAAAAAAAAAAAAAAAAGTAGAACAACAGGTTTAAGTAAAGCTCCAAGATTTTAGGACAAAAAAGCAGAAACCAGACAAAACCGAGTCCTTGTTATTGGTTTAAGATCAAACTTACACATCAACAAGACCAGGCATGATGACAGCTTCTCCATAGTAAATCACTTTCACTCGGCTCCTTTGTTTCTTAAACCAATCTTCCTCTTTCACTACCGACACAATGACGCCTCCATTCACTTCCACTGCATCAGTAACATTCCCAATAGATATTGACATGAAACCAAAGTGTATTGAAACAAGAGGGAAACTGGTGCTTTGTTTTCTCAAACAAGCCCCTATAGGTCCTAATCCTAATCCTAACCATAATCATGTCTGAAGACTGCTTTAAGGTTCTTAATCTTCAGGAGACATTAAATCAAAAGTACACTGAAGCTTGTGTTTTGTCTAAAAGCCTAATCCTAATCATGATCATGTCTGAATATCGATTGCTCTAAGGTTCTTAACCATCAACCAACTTACCAGAACCAGATATGAGACCATCTGGTGTGACGATGCGTTTGCTCGAGATCCAATAGTGATCATGAGGAAGAAGACTGCACTTGCTCCCTTGCGTCGTCTGTAAACAAACCTCGGCATCAGTAGAAAAACAGAGTGACAGGAGAAAGAGACAGAGCCGCCATTTTGGACGGCAATCACGTGAATCAGACAATAGAGACATAAAACAAAACAGACCTGGTAAGAGCGGGAAGCGAAGAAGACGGAGAGAAGAGAAGCGATGAGAGCGAGAAGAGGCAGTAATCTCCATTGAAGCAGCGACCTCTCCATCTTCTCTTTCTTCTTTCTCGTCCTCTCTCTTTGTGATGTGATAGTAAGGGAGGAGGGAGATGATGAAGGCTCTTATTGGTTGTGAGTTGGGCCCACTACGATTATACAAAAGCATTTAATCCTTAAAGATTCCATCTAAGAGTGAAAGATGCATTATTGAACAATCTGAGGACTCTTTAAGGACCGTTGGATTATGTAAATGATTCTAGAGATGGACGGTTGTGGGAATGATGTCGAGCAAGTGGGAGATTCTGTCATGGGGGCACATCACTTGCGGCACTCAAGTTGGATCCTACTCCTTTGCTTATTACATTATTTAATAACCGAGACGTGGAAAAACATATTTTTGGATCATTTAAGACTAATATTTTTTTTTGTTTGGGGATTTAGTGAAACAAACCCTTTTAACTATAGATTCACTCAATTTTAAACCCTCAAATAATTTTATAATAAAATAATATGTTTATTAACTTAAATCCGTTAATAAAGATGTCACTAGCAAGTAGGGGTGGCAAAAGAACCAAACTGAACCAACCGAATCGAAACTGATTTAAACCGAACCAAAATATATTTCAAACCATTCGATTGAAGATTTCTCCAATCCGAATGGTTCGGTTTTAAACCGAACCGAACCGAGAAATCGATGTATTTTTGTAATTATTTAAATTAAAAATATTAGTAATATCACTATACCAAAATTTTAGTACTAAACCACATATTTTCCATTTTTCATTTCTTAACATATATTCATCTAGTCTAATATGTAATCATCAAAAATGTTGATTCAGAAAAAAATAGAAAAGTATGTATTCTTATATTTTTATATACTTTTTGTGATTTTTTTGTTTATGTTTCAGTTTTATATTGAATTTATTTCGCATAGTTTATGTTTAAATAATTTATTTTTGTAAATATATTTTTTTCTTAAAAAAAATAAACCTAATTAAACTGGTCCAAAAACAAACCAAACTGAATACAAATCGAATCGAATATAAACCGAACCAAACACAAATCGAACCAAACTAATTATGGTTTATATCAGTTGGAAAAATACTAAAATCGACCTAACCTAACTAAACCAAATTTGAACCGAACCGAGAAAATAACCGAAGTGCTTTTTTAGCAACTAAAACCTTAAGAGACCAGTTAATAAAGGGTGGTTTCGTCGCGGATCCACTGGTGTCTTACCCTTCTCTTCGGTCTGTTTTGACGACGTCACCTTGGCAGCTTGGCTAATAATAACCTGATACATATGGGCCTCACCATTCGTTTGGCCCAATCGCTTCAGTTATTTTGTGAAACCATTTGGGCCCAACACAAGAAGCCCATAAGTGTAAACTCCACCTTTCTCCTTCAGACAAAAACCAACTTTTGAGTGTTTCCTCCACACTTCGTCTTCTCTCTCTCTTTCTCACTCTACTCAGAGAAACCCTAAAGCTGCCAGCGACAGACTCTTATCTCCTCTTCACTTCTCTGGATATTTTGCCGGTTTACTCCTATGAAACACTTCCTTATCGTCTCGAGCCATCACGATGGTTCCCTAGTAGTTTACTCATTTCTTAGTTCTTTCCTTTGAACCCTAAGACCTTGAGAGCTTGTCCGACTTCTAAAAAAAAAACACTTTCTCAGCTCCTGATCTGACCTCTCGGCTGAACAACGCAGACCTCTCTCCATGGATTCAGACAGTCCCTTGCCTGCAAATTCAACTGAGGTAACTTTCTTCACTTAGTTCCATGTCTGAATGTTTACCGCTCGACCGCTTTTAGTTGACAATTTTCGTTTTTGCTGTCTGACCTAATTTTTTTTTTGGCTCCTGTAGTCTGAAGGAGAAGCTGTACATGTGGCCCTCAAACAAATAGAGATCAAGGTTCTAAATGATAAAGAGGTAATTCCCCCTGGCCCCTGGGTACTTGTTCTGCCTTATGGCCATTTTCTAAGTGATACCTATAATAAATCCATCTTCAACAGGTTGATTTGTCGAATACAATCAAGAACGTTAAGAAAAAGTCGAGAGCAGAGATTCAGGTTGTTCTTTCCTATTTTAATATTTGATTGTAGTAAGTACCGGCGAGGACATTTTTGTGAAAATATTTTTGTTACAACTGATTCAGGGTCCAACTGGTGACCAAGGAATGGAGAGGAATAATGCATTCCTTGAGATTCCTTAAAAAAATTACCATTCATAAGGAATAGTTTTTTTTTCTTGTTCCCTACCATTCCTTTTTTTGTAGAGAAATAAAGAACAAAATCATTCCTTATCAAATTTGGTATGGAACAACCTTTCTTTTTCATTCCTGCAATTTTATTCCTCATTGTTCATTTCCTATTCGTTCCTCATGTTCCTAAAATGGTCACCAGTTGGACCCTCAAATTTACTTGTCATGTAATAGTTAATAAAGAAACTTGAAAAAGTTGATGGCTCTGAGGAATGGACTGTTCGTATTTCTGGTGATAAAAGGCAAATTGATATGGCGACCGCGATGATAACTAAAGCCATGGATCAGGTCTGTCTTCTGTTGTTATTACTGTCTTTTTAGTGAAGGGTTTACGCCCGCCCTAAACATGTAGTTAAACTTATACAGCGTTCTTAGAGAATATAATAACCAAGAAAAAACGTCTAGCAAGAATAATAAATCATCATCTTGCCACGTTTTTGAAGCTCACTATTTTTTTTATTTGTAATGGTCTCAGCTATTTTCTTCATTTTGTTCATTAGGTTCTGCAGTTGGATGTGACAGATTCAAACAAATTTTGTGATAGAGTGGTTAGTTTTAACATTGTTAATGATTTTCTTAAATAAGTTTATTTTTACCATGTGTGAGTGAGTGTATAGATTATCAAAATCTTTGATATGGCTGACTGATGCAGCGTGTGACCAAAGCTTTCGTAGACCAAAACCATGAAGGTTTGAAAAAGGAAAATGGGTCGGTAGTTTTGATGAACGAGAAAGGAGCAGCTTGGCACGCGAGTCTTTCGTGGGCGCACAATGGGTGTTTCATAGTTTCTGGCTGGAAGGAATTTTGCACCAGAAACAAGTTTCAAACTGGAGACATATGCAAATTTAAGTTTCTCCAAGAGGGGGAAAAACCTACGTTTCAATTATGCAGCCGCAGAAGAAAAAAAGAGGTGGAGTTAAGTAGCCGGTTTGCGAAGATAATTCCTACACTGTATAGCTTGGAAGCGGGTAAACAGGTGGCTTTTGGACGCCTCTCTCTCTCTCTCTCTTGAGTTTCTTCAAAGCATTCAAGTTACTAATTTAATTTATGAATCTTTTGCATTGCAGAATCTACCAGAAAGATTCACGAAAGTGAATAAACTGAAGCACGGTGAGATAATTCTACTGGATAAACATGGAGTTACCTATACGATGACGCTTAAACGAAGAAAGGACGGTGGACTCTTGTACATTAAAAATCGTATAACATGGAAAAAATTTTGTCTCGCCAATGAAGTAAGTGCAGAGGAGCCTTTCATTTTGGAGTTGACCGAAAGGCGTGAGCTCAAGTTCTTCTCAAAGGTTAGTGAGAAGGAACCGGATGATAATGAGACTCATCCTCAGCCAGATGATATTGATCCTCAGAGCGTCGGAGTTGAATGCACTGGATCTTTGGCTGATAGTTTGAATGAGAATGATCCTAATCTTGATGAACAAGTGTTCACTTCTGAAAGACATTAGACGTCTGAGTTTAGCTCTGCTTGTCCTGAGGAAGAACATGAACATTCTGGTAAACAAACAACATAAGTCTCATATTTTATGCCTAACCTGTATATTGATTACTAACTTATCTTTTATTTGAAATGTATGTTTTTGATGTTAAGTGCATCCATCACCTCAACCGGTTTTTCAGTCAACACCTCCTCCCCGGCCAAGTATTGATAAGGACGTAGTGTTAACTAACAGGTAGTAACTTTTCTATTGCATCATGTATGTCACTTTGAATGTATCACTACTGCTAAAAGAGTTTGGACAGGGCTACGAGGTCTATGTTTTGAGAATCTTTCTAATACTTTTCGTAAGAGAAAGAGGATGCCTTCGTCGAGATTTAAAGCCTTGAGACCGAATAAACAGTGTAAGAAGGATCAGAATTTACTTAGCCGCCGTAGCTTTCCGTTTGATTATTACTTTTTTTTTTTATTTCTACGCTTTTTTTTGCACTTCAAATAACGTTTATTTGCATATCTGTGAACCGCAGGCTGCTCAGATGTTCTACCCCGTGTCATTGAAGAGAACTGTGTAGCTTTAATACCATATCCTGCTGTTTCTGATGAAACTGTTTCAGAACCTTCTCCACAAGCTGAAACTGAAGATGTCCATGTCCAAGACTCTCTAGGAAGAGAAGCAGCACAATATACACCGCTTTTCAGCAAGGGTGACACTGAGCAGATCGAGTATACTGCCAAGAGCTCCGAGCATACTTCAGTTATTCCATCTTCAGCACAATGCCCAATGCCTCAGCCAAGATAGCCTCTCTCATCTCCAACACAACTCCCATCATTATCAGCTTGTCCTATAATTGCAACTAATGTAGCTGTCAATGTAAGACTGATGACCGACTGATCTAATTTTCTGATGCTGACTTCGTTAATCTACTATGCGCTCTGTTTGTTTCACTGTTTTCTTCTTTGGTGACTCATGTTTTGCTTTGATCGTAGGATATCTTCTTTCTGTTTGTTTTTTTATTTCTTCCCTGGTAGTATCTATCACCAAGCCATATTTAGACGTGTCTCACAAGTGTTTCCGCATATCAGTGCTGAAAAAAACCAGAAAAATAATCTTCAAAGTTTGTTGAGAAGATCCCTTTTGAATTGATTCTGATTTTGGTTTATGTTCTTTGATTTTGTGGTTTCTATCGACATTATGTATCTCAATTTTCTTCGAGTTAAAAAAAAAGATAAAAAAAAGAATTGATTCTGATTTATAATTATTAAAATGGGGTGAGTTTCATAATTTTAACCCGGAATTATGGGATCATTTAACAAATGGGTCGGGTTAGTCTAAAATAGGGTTTTATGACGCTTTTATCGGTAAATTAAAGGCTATCATCTTTCCAAATCGGTTTGTTATAATTAGGAGTATTTGTATAGTTTTTTATAGTATTTGTATAGTTCATGATGCATACCAAATTAAAATAAAATTATTTTTATAGGAAAGATGCAAGAAATTATGAGGTTTATACCCAAGAAGCTCTATATTGGAGGTCGTATAACAAAGGCAACCCTTGTTGTTGCTTCCTTTATACATTGCTGAGCTTTTTTAATTGTCATTTGCAGGTGCATATCACAATTACTAACTTCAAACACATTTTCCAATTCATGATTTCTACAGATTTATTACATTAATCAATTTCGATCTGCTTTCCAAAATTCAAGATTATTTTTATTTACAAAATTTTAGATAGTAGAAATTATAATATTTATCTATACTTGATGTATTTTAATTGTTATATAATTTATTTAAATTTCTGAAAACTTTTTTTTTATTTTTCTAAAATTAGGTTTGAATATTTTTTTTTAAATTGAATAAATATTATATACACATCTTCTTAATTTAATATTTAAAATTATGGTCACTTCTTATATGTTTTTAGTCTAACTCACCACCCATGTTTGTGTCAAATTTAATGAAGCAATTCATATAGCATATAGAATTATAGGTGACCTCAGGTGATCAAAAGATATTTGTAGAACTTTTTTTTGTCAACATTTGTAGAACATATAAACTATAATATGAAAAAATAAAGAGCTTAAAAACTCTGCTCTTTTCTCTACCTCACCCTAAAGAATAAATATCTTAAAAAGGTTCGCTAAATAAGTTATTTGGAACTCTCAATAAAATTTATAAAATACTGAAAAATAAAATATGGGTTGAACTCAGTTACAAAAAATGGGTTGGACAACAACAATAAAAATGATAGGAGAAATAGTCAGTATGTAATTGTTCTTTTTGAACAACCACCACCATTAACATTAAAGGTTTAGTACAAGATAGCAAAAGCATAAATCTAAAGATAATAATCATCAAAATATAAAAGTAATTTAGTTTTGACAAACTTTTACCAGTTAGAGATATAACTATACGTGCCTTACAGGAGAATATTTATGCAAGAGATCTACTAAATTGTTGGTATTGGTTAACAATTACGAAATTAACTATTAAATTTTGTACACTAAACATTATTTACCTGTATATTAATATTTAAAAAAATTTAGAAAAATTATTTTCAGCTACACGAAAAGGATGCCTAGACAAAATCGAGTTATATGATTTATATGACAACATCCATAAACTATTATGAGTTTATTTTCTATTACCATCAATATTATTCTAATAATTAAAATATGCGTCAAATTAGAAGGAAAATTTTCATAAAAAAATACTCTAACTAGATTTCTTAAGATTTTTAATATCCAAAATTTTCTACTATCCAGTTTAATATCCTAACTAAATATTTTGTTTAGTTAAATACGTACACTTTTAAAACTGCGCCCCTATTAATATCCAAACTTTGTTTATTTTAATTTAAACTACTAATAAATTTTAAATGAAATTTAAAAAATCTTCAAAATCTAATAGAAATATTAAAAAACTAATTTTACTTTAAGATTTAGGAAATAATCTAAATAAACTATGGAGATTTAAAAAAAAATTAATTTTGAAGATTTTTTTTTCAGAAACAATATATATTCAATATTTCTGTTTAAAAATGAGCAAAGTAATTAGTTGGGTATTAAACTGGATATGAAAAGAAGTTTGAGTTTAAATAGCTTAACAAAATTAGTTGGGATAGTTTAATGGAATCTTCCCAATTTAAAAAGCGTCAATTTGTAATGAATTCAGATTAACATCACTAGTCATTCATCACTGATTACATATTAGTATTATTTATACGTTTACTAGTATATAATTGACCTTATATGATACATAGTTTCTTTTTAGGATGTCATCTTTTCTTTTTCAACATTTCTTGCTGTATTTTTGTACAACTGTATGTTCTTTAGTACAGCTGTCTTTTATAAAGAATCATAATTGTGGATATAGCTTTTTATATGTCCAAAGATTGGCAGATTTCACTAACTAAACCAAATACGGTATTAATAATTTTATGTATTTACAAATTTCAGCAAAAAAAAAAAAAAAATTTTATGTATTTAAGGCAAATACGCGTTGACCAAGAACATTCTTCCTGCGTCATAACTCCTAAAACGCCGGATTTCTCTTCTTTTCCCCACACTTTACCTATGTGAAGTTGTGAACACTGAACAAATCATTTAACGCCCATCTTATCTTGTTTTAGTTCACAAAAGGATTTTAAATCTTTTGGGTTTTGACCCTTTGGTTTTCATATCTAAGAGCATCTGTATTGGTAGTGCTCTACCAATTAAATACTAATAATAGAAGAACATATTCTATGTAGTGACCAGATCTAAGAGTTTTGAAAACACCATTTCACATTTGTCTTCAATCCTTAGTTTATATTTTTTTTAAATACAAAATAAAATGATAAAAATAATATCATTTGAGAGCTCCACTAGTGTTCTACCAACGCTGATGCTCGCAGCTGCTTTATACCAAGGGCAGGCCCTAAAAATCATGAGATTTATTACATTAGTAACTAATGTTTTGAAGACCATAGGCCAAAATTTTATCTCGCTATTATTCAATTATTTCAGTTAATTAATTAACTAACTGTTTTCAGTTAGTCCCAAATTAGCTCAAAATGAAATAACATAGCGAGATAAATTTGAATTCTTAATAAAGAAATTCTTAACAACAATTACAAAAGGTAATTTCCAAATTTTTTTTTCCGTTTCACTTTAAGTGGTGCTTAAAAAATTGTTGCAAAATGACATTCTTACTATTTCATACAAATTGACTACTTACAAAATATTTTATTATTTTTTATTAGTTGAATTAAATTTCATTTAACAAGATATTTTTATGTAACCAAGATAAATTGTACTCACTCTGTTTCTAAAAGATAGTTGTTTTAGGATTTTCACACTTTTTAATTAAACACATTAAAACTTATTTATAAATGCATAGTTTTCTGTAATTTTATATTTTCTATATTTTTAAACCAATAAAATTTTATAAAATGCAATCAATGTTTTTGAACTTCACAATTATTCATTATTAGTTGACAAAATTTGCATTAAAAATATAAAACAACTATCTTTTAAAAACAAAAATTTTCTCTAGAACTATTTTAGGAACGGAAGGAGTATTAAAGTTTGTATTTTTTTTAATCTATGTACAAAATCATTAAAACACGTGGAGTAGTAGACATAGAGTTCAATACTTCAATATTGGTATCTTGTACAAATACTAAAACTGAATTCTTAATAAATAGATTTAGAGTTTTGACCCCAAAACAAAAAATATTTAGAGCATCAATCATCAGAATCTCAACTAGTTTCTTTGGAAAAGAAAGAGAGGGAGAGAAATGGTGAGAAACCGTTTTCATATGAAAAACTTTCAAAAAACTCCACAAAGTATTTTAATCTCATTGACTCAGCTTTCTACTTATAAAATTTAATAGTAAAATAAAAACACATTACTATTTTATAAAACGTATACTGATAATGAAGTTCTTGCAAAAGTCTTCTCTTGGTATTAAATCACTAATATATACCAGAATTACACTATAAAAGGTAACATCTAACTAGTAAGGACAAAATCCAAACTTCAATAATTGTATCCTGCACAAACTATAGAACTGATTATTTTAGAAAATAATAATATTAAATTTTAGGCTGTTATAAACTTATATATCCAAAACTACATCATATAATCAAATACACATATTAGTTTCGTCTAGACGTCTCCTTCTCCACTTTTACGGCTATTGTAGTTGAGCTTTAGGACATTTCTTATCTTTTTGTTCAAAGAGGAAATTTTGACAAAAGTCTTCACTTCGTATTAAATTACTCATATACAACTTTCAGACCAAGCGTACAACAAAGTACAAGAAACTTAATCCCCAAAAAAGTCAAAAACTTTGACTAAACCAAACAGTAACGGTGAATAAAAAAATAGTAGGAAAAATCAAACCTTTCATGTAAAGCTTTCACCTTTCCCTTTCAACAACTGTCATTAAGAATCCTCAAAAAGCCAACTATGACACTTCACCTCACGCGTAGCTTCTTCCTCTTCTTCCCTCCTCCGCCATGAAAGCTCTTCTCTTTCTCCTCCTCACCCTTCTTCTCCTTAACCCAA
>OVBX01004546.1:255-14439 GCA_900406325.1 Erucastrum elatum
AACTCATTAAAATAAATGAGTTATTGAGTGATCCAATTCATTTGTTAAATGAATTGATTTTATCTATTACCCGTATAAGCATAAAACCATTTGGGTATGGTTTGGTTTGGCTTGATTTATCCTTGACATCCTTAAATATATATATATATATATATATATAAAATAAGGCTTTCTAAGTTATATAATTTTATAATCATTTTTTGAACTCTAGTGAGAACGAATCTCTTGTTTTAATCATTGTATCGGTCTCTCGACAGCTTTTTTATCATTGGTACGTTTATTTGTAACCTTTGAAAAATAGTCAACAAGTCTTCTTCTATCCATTGCGTATTAGCCCTCTAGAATTACTGTCTTCTAAAACTAAAAGCCATTTTAGAGTCGAGAACTCTTACTGTATTGTAGGTGTGTATTGCTTAGTAGATCATATATATGGTCTCGGTACAGGCATTAACAAGATAATTAAATGACTAAATCTTCCTCTGGTATCCGCTGTAATTCTTAAACCATAACGTTTTGCTTAAATTAGATTATGATAGGTGTTAAACACAGTTGCATTTAATAATCAAATCCTATACTAAATGTGATTTACTGTTGGTTACGTGCTTTCGCAAATGCATAGTAACATTTTTTTTGGAACGAATACAACGTAACAATACTTGGTGAAAAACAAAAGGAGATCTTTTAACATAAAACCCAATCAAGACGTCGAAAATGTAGATACAAACACATACATTAAACCATCAGAGATTCAGAGCCACTGGTTAAAGGAACAAGTCACGACCCTTTTTTTTGGACAACATGTTACGACTTACAACCCCTTGACATACTTTTTTTTGGGGTACCAAATCAGGAATTGAATCGAAATGAACCAAACCGGAAATGGTCCACCCAGCCTACCCGTAGGTGATGGTAGGCCTACTCGAACCGCAAAGATGAATTAAAGAAGATATATAATGATAAGATCAGCTTAGTAAAAACATCAGATGAAAAAGATTATCATTAAGTAAACAAAACCTATTCGATTGGAATTGTCCTTTTTAAAATATAAACCTAATTATTCATTTTACACCTCATATCTTTTTATTTTTAAATGTAAATTTTAAGTTATTATTAAAATAAAACAATATTTTGAAATAAAAATGTTAAAAAGGAAAAAAAATGATTATAATAAAATGATTTTTAATAATTTTTATTAAAATACAAAGATTTTAATAAAAAGTCATAGTATATATTCCAAAACCAAAGTGTAATTATCCCTTTTAAAGTATAAACCTAAAAAAATTGAAAAGACTATTTTATGCTAATTTTCCTTTATAAAATCTTTTTAAAACTATTATTAAAACTAAGAAATTTTTTAAAAAAAAATAAAATGTCAAAACAAAAAAAAGATAATCTTATTATAATAAAACGATTTTTAATAATTTTTATTAACATAAAACGATTTTTCAAAAATGTCTTAGTAATTTTAATTTTAACAAAAAACTATTCCAAAAACGAATTATAATTATCCTTTTTAAAATCTAAACCTAAAAAATGGAAAATACTATTTTATATTATTTTTTAATTTGTTTAAGTTTAAGGAAAATCAATTTTCAAATCTGGGAAACGTAAAAACTCTATTTTTTGCTAATTTTCCATTATTCAAATCATAACTAAAAAGGTCATAAACCAAAAAATAATTGACATAATAAAAAAAAATTTTAAAAGGGAAATAGTTATTTTAATTTTAACAAAACTAAACCAAAACCGAGTTGCACAAATAATTTATTCAATACTATATTTTTTCCTTTCCTAAAATCATGAAGAAAATATAACTATAAAGAAATAAAAATATTAATTTGTAATTGTATAATAAAATGATTTTTTTAAAAATAATAGTCATTTTAATCTTAACAAATCCTATTCGATTGAAATTGTCCTTTTAAAAATATAAACCTAATTATTCTTTTTACACCTCATTTTTTTTCTTTTAAAATGTTAAATTTTAAATTTTGTAAATATTTTTTTTCCTAAAATCATAAATAAAAGAGATTTATAATTTTTTTTCTTTTTAATCTTTACCAAATAAGTCTTTTTTAAAAAAAAATCTTGACCAAACAGAATTGTAGAATTCTACTTAATAATAATTTTTACTTTGAAAAAATAATGATAAATAAGATACTAAAGACTTTTAATTAACAAGAAAATTTGTAAAAATATTACTGATATTGAAAAAGCNAATATTAACTGGAAATAATTATTTGATAGTAATTATATTTTTCTTAATCCTAGACAAAATATAATTGTAAAATATTATTTAATACTGATTTCTTTTTAAAAAGTCTTAAAAACTGTAAAGAAATATCTGATAGTTGTTTTTCTTTTTAAAAAAATCTTAATGAAGAGATATTTGAATCATATTTTTAAGTCATAACCAAATGAAAATTGTAAAAACAATATTTGATAATATTTTAAGAGAGAATTTGATGATGAACATGATACTAAAAATTATACAGCTAATGAAAGAAGTGTAAAATTAGTATTGATACAAACTGTAAAAATAGTAATTTTAAAATTATTTATTAGTAGCTAGAAATAATTATTTAATATCAATTTGTTTTTTTTTTTTAAAATCTATAGATACGATAAATTGTTAAAGTTTATATAATAATTTTCTTTTTCCACATCCTAAACAAAAAGGTAAAAGAGTATTAAATAATATTTTCAAAATAAAAATTGTAAATAAAAAGAAGATTTATTAAATAGAATGTGTTTATTTTAAAAAAAATCCTAGCACAATAAAAAATTTAAAACTTATTCAATAAAATATTAAAATTATTACATAATCGTCTGATGATATCATTGACTCGATTGGCGCTATTTGACTTTCAATTTTTTTTCTTAGGAAAATGTATAGTTTTTTCACTAATCTAAGTACAAATTTGATAATGATTCATTTATAAACCGTGATTTTAAAATAAATATATTAAATTAAATTTATGTGTAACAGTTTTTTTTACCTATAAAATAAATCTCACATAACATATGCAAAAATCAACCAAAAAACTAGAATATAATAGTTTATTATTTTATATTTTTTATTAAATTAAAACATCAAACAAAACTCGTTGCAACGCAACGGGCTCATATCTAGTATTTTATAAAGACATGAGAAGAGAATCTATGAGCGGTACGATCCGGACGTACTACCTCCGTTCATTCTATATGTGGACCATATTCCATCTGACAGATGGGATGTTAATTTTCCTGAATATTCGGAATCATTGTTTACTAATCATGTAATCAACTTGTTATAACTTTTTAAACAACACTAAAAGGTATAAACTTCATTGTTTAGAATCTTTACTCAAAGGTAGAATGATTCTTTACCATAAAGAAAAAAAATGACATATATTATTATTATAAAGGTAGAATGTGGTTAAATTTTAAAACCAACACTAAAGAGTATATGCTTCATTATTTAGACTCTTTAATCAAAATTTAATATGTTTGTAGGGGTTAACTCACTAATTCTGAGATTTTTTAAAAAAAAATATGTCAAGTTTGTTTTAATCCATAGTTCCATAGTTCCATTGTTTTAAGCCTTGTGGTCTACAGAGAGCTTCTTACATAAAAGTTTTATTTGTTATTTATTTTAGTGCAAGTCTCTTTAAACCCGTCATCCAAAATTGCGAAAAAGATGACTCGGTTGTGAATGTTGTAGACTTGTAGCAACAAACAATCAGTAGTAGTTTATTATCACAAAAACGTAGCTATACTGTAGGAATTGAATTAGCTAGGCACCACTAGAATTCACAATTATTCATTTCGAAAAAAGAACACATGAGACATCAAATGATACAACTTAGTGACATGTTATAGTATAAAGTTAATTATGCTATTAGTCCACCCACGAAAGGCACCCCGGTTTGTCCAATCCAACTCTCGCCAACAAGGAAATTAGTAATAGTGAAATTGGAAGCATCAGTAGCGTTAATGATGTGATAGCCGGGCCAAGTGACTCTGTTTGTCGTGTTCGAACCGGGTCCAGTATTATTGTATTCCGCATAGTAAAGTGTGCTCAATGCAAAATCTCCAGACCATGCGTTCCATCCAGTCGGGTCAAGAAACCCGTCTATGTAATTCTGCATAACAACGGTTCTCGAATATTCCTTCCACGGCCGACCAAGATAAGTTTTTACTGTATAGTTGCTCGAAGCCAAATCATCCGCGGGTCTTATCGTACACCCATGTAACACAGTTCCAGTGTTCTGGTTTGGGTCGGTACGACCTTGAGCTGTAACCTCATTCGCCTGACCTTTACGAGGCTGACGTGGATACAAATTACAGTTTTGTAACACCACTGCAGCATTACCGAATATAAAATCAACCGTACCGTAAACATCGCATTCACGATAGAACTGTCTGAGAGAATGCGTGTATAAGGTATCTTGATAGGCTTCAAAACTACAACTATAGAAGACAGAGAAGTCTCCACCGCTCCTCAGTGCCACGGCTTGATTCTTCGTTGGTCCTGCCGTATTCCGGATTGTTATGTTCACGCCAATAAAGTTGGTACCTGATAGAACTGCGATCAATGAACAAAATTTAGAGTTAGTTGATTATTTCATTATAACAAACCTACAAGACTTTTAGCAGCATAAAAAAAAAATCTACAAGATTTCAAAAATAATTAAAAATTGAAAATTTGAGAAATATTATAGTTTCATAGGTTGGTCGAGGACACGACGAATTGACGTGGAGTCAAGACTTTAGGTGGACCAACCGACCAAGTCGCCTTCGAATGCATGGGAGAAGCCTAAATTAAAAGCTAAGTGGACTAGCAATAGCTTAAAAATGTTTTTCCTGGTTAAATTATTCTCGGTTCTTTCCTTTTTCTAAAGGTATCTTAGAATAGCTATGTTTGAAAAACAAATGTTTCCAAAAGAATAGTTACATCGCACTTGCACGAAGAAGACATGTTTTGTGCACATGCCTTGATCATATTTTCAAATAATTGTTTAATTTGTGGTGACAAACACTCGGATGCTAATATATACTCTTCCAATATAAACCGCATATTATGTATTTATGTTCTGCATTTTGCACGTATAACATTATATGTTTTAAAATGAATACTTTCAAAATATAGATTGGGTTTGCTTTATGTTTTATGAGATTAAATATGAGTAACGAGGTACTTACTAAATGTGGCGGAGTTGAATGTTGTCCATCCATCAACGACGCTCCGATTTCCGGTGATAACCGTTTGGTTAATGCCGTCACCGATCATCATCACATACCTCTTGTACTTCGGGATCTCGACGTATTCCTCGTACAATCCCGCCGTTACGTAGATCAAGAAATAACCGTTACTACCGTCAGTTTTATTAGGCGCGGCTGCTACTGCTTCGCTTATGGTCGTGAAGTTTCCAGTCCCGTTCTGTATCACCGTCACCATATCGCTCACCTTAACAGCGCCTTCTTCAGTTTGAAGAAGCTTTCTCCCAGACCTATTTACGGTGTTATAAACACCACGAGCCCTTCCCGACATCTTTATTGGTAATCTACCGTTACGGAAACCACCGAAAAACTTTTTGAATCTGGCTTGTGGGTTCCAAACAGGCCGCGACCTTTTCCTTATTGGCACCCAACCTACAAAAGTCAAATAATAACTAAGAGTGCGTATTAACAGTAGAATACTCTTTTGATAGATCAATGGAGTAATCAATTTTTTTTTTTTGTAATAAAACATTATACCCATAAGCATGAAAAGAGCCGGGTATGTGTGTAAATTAACAATTATTTCAACCAGTGTTTCAACTATCAAATCTCGTGAGTTGGTTTTCTCATCATTTTCTATTTAATTAACAATAAAAAACATTATTCACGAAATCAGGAATTGTAGAAATGAAATGCGGATAAAATGCAAATTTCATGCCGCTTATCGGTACATACTAATTAAGTATGTGAATATAAATGGAAAATACGTGCATGCTTGATATTTTCTTATTTTGGGTCTTCCTATTTGTATATACCTTTGGAAAAGAGGGCAAGAGAGACCCCATAGAGTTTTGTATCGTTGAAAAGATCACCGGAGAGACCATTTTCAGACGCCGTGGATGTAAGACCTTCAAGACAAGTCTGTTCGTTGGTGATTGTAGCACTTAGAAAAGTTTGAACATCCTCAGCCCTAGAAACGGACAGCGTTTTGGTTGCATCGGCGGTCTGTGAGCTACTAAGGAGGAAGTCCATGGTCTGGCTGGCCAGGAATTTGCAGTCTTCGAGTGCCCGCACGGTTGATTTAGCAGCCACTTTGCCTTTCCGGTTTAGTTGTTCGTCTATCAGTGACATGAACCGCCTGGCACGTGCGATGGACTGTCTTAGAGAGGAACGACCGTAGGAGTATATATCTCCCGGCTGGTTTGGGAGAACCGATCTACAGTAAGATGGATCCGGCGCAAAGCGACATACATCTGAAGGGGACGTGGCATTTACTTCAGCGGCGAGAGAAGGTGATGACAATAAAGAGAAGAAGCTAAGGGTGAAGAAAATGAGAATGTGAGACATCTTTTGGTTATTGTTTAGAGCTTAATTGTGTTTTCGTTCGGTTTGAGAATTGTGTTAAGTGTGCTGGATTATATATAGTGTTTTCAAGAACGTTCAGTTTAGAATACATACAAGTTCAAAAGTCAATAATATTAATGTATATATGTGTACATCTATAATTGTGACGGTGTCACAAATTTCAAACATATATACCATATTGTTATAATAATATTCACACGTATAAATTATATGTCTCTCACTAAAAACTATACAAACAATAACCGTGTAACTTAGGCGTATTTAAGCCCCAAAAAAACTAAGGCGTAATTACACTCCATCCTTGTCCCTTGACAATTATAAATTGCATGGTGTTCAAGTTGAAGATTAATAGATCTTTTTATGACTACTTGAAAAGTCAATTATTGACCAACTTCTGATTCACAATTTGAATTTGTATATTCAGGGAGGTATTCACAATTTAAAATTGCCAACCAACGTAAGGCCTTTAAAGAAAATTTCGATTTATATATAACTTGTTGGTAAAACAGCACATTACCCATCAAACAAAAAGTCAAGAGCTTCACATTACGAACTTTGATAGACTTCAAACCATTGCAAAATAGAATTTGCTTAAAAGACGTCACCTTATCCTGGGAAGTTTCCATGCATGTGAGAATAAATAAGATAAATAATAATTAGTCGAATGGAATGATATTTGACAACGAGTTTGGGATCTATATATATATATATATATGTGTGTGTGTGTGTGGTTTGTTGTTTGTTGCCGAATGAGATTGTGTATTTTATATATATATAGTTGTACCAAAATCAATTATTTGATCAGCGTAACTAACTAATCTTGTTGCATTTAATTGGCTGGGTGTAGAGCTTTTGTTTTGGGTTAAGACTTAATTAGACGACAGCCAAGAGATACGTATTTGGATATGTTTGTATACATAATGACACATGTATGAAATCAAATCAGTTTGATGAACATAATGTATTTGGTATATATTGATATACTTTTCTTTTCGCCACATATATTGATATCTTACTTAGTTCATTGACTACACCTGTATGCGGCCGTAAATTCGTTTCGAAATATGAATTAAAATTTATTAACATGTTATACATTATCATTATTTGGATTATTTGGATATAGCCATGTCGGAGTTAGGAGTTTCATTTTATTTGATGGCAAACAATGAAAATAATGTCCACTTACTTTGATTTTTAGATTAATATCTTGAATTTTTTAATTTGTCTCCTATAACATTAGTAGAGGGTATCTCTTCCAATGTTCGTCTATGTATATGTGTTTTATAACACAATGTTTCCAACTGGTAAAGATTATGTTTACACCTATACAAAATTTTATTTGTATTTTTATATTGGTGAATTTTAACAGTGTAAATAGTAATTTTATAACTTTTTATATATAAAAATTACAAATAAATTATTTATATCTTTTATTTAGTTTTTGAGTCGAGATTAATTGTATTTTAGCATAACTAATGCTGGTAAAAAAAGTTTATCATCTTAATTTCATGGTGATGAATGTTTATAATTTTTCTTTTTTTTTTAAATTGTGGTTGACATATGTATTAATATTTTTAATTTGAAGTTGATCAATAAACGACAAAATACATTTAATTTTGGTTACTAGTTTGAATTCCACTTGTGTCTTTTGGTAAGTGAATATATTCGTGAAAAGAAAGATTAATCCGCCAATAATCATCAACCACTAAATCTTATTTAATAGCCTTAAAACTATTTTTTTCTCTATTTAAACAAATGAATTTGTTTTCTTTCACAAAAAAAAAAGATTTCCAGTTCCTTTTACAATGTTTACTTAATGTGTTTGTAACTCTAAAATGTCATCTAATAAAAATCGGAGGGAGTAATTTATGTAATTATTTTTTGGTTAAGAGTGATGAGACAATATTTGAAAGGATGTATTTATAACTAAACATTTAAAATTAAAAATGCGTGAAATTTTTAAAAGAGTTTACCAATTAAAATGGTGAGAGTGATAAATATAGCTGACAGATCAACAAAATATAATTTTCTCGTTTAATTAATCCATAAATGTAAAACGAAACGAAAGGGAACTAATTTGGTAGGAAACTTTTTTTTTTTGAAAAATTGACGCTGACTTATTATTAAATTAAATCATGTCTCAATTGTCAAGTTTGGTTCCCACCCAAAACTTTTTTTAAAGAAAGTCTTGAATCGGCGACGTTATTCTCATACAACGCGTGAAGAAGTCCATGCGATTCCATTATTGGAGTTGAACTGTTTGCATAACTAGGAAAATATAAACGACTACTTTTTTGTAACTTGGCTTAAATATAAACGACTTTTGTAATGAAGTATAAGATCATTTTTTTTAACCAGCTAATTTTCGTTTATTGTATTGTAGATTTTACTTAAGCAAGCCCCACTAGCAGTACTAGTTGTTCGAACTAAGCGGATAGAGCATGTGCCTTCTTCATATTGCATATTCAAGGTAAGTTTCGAGTTGTATTTGACAAAAAAAAAAAAAAAAATCATTTTCCGCCGTATTTGCCGATTACTTTTTTTTGACGTCATTTGCCGGTTACTTATAAAATGGAGTGATAATAATCACTACTTATAACTGGCGAAAAGAAAAAGTATAAAAAAGCACTTGTCCTAAGTGTAATAATTGGGTACTATCTTAAAATCATTATGGGGTTTCTTAGAAACCAAAAAATATTACAATAAGCGTAACATATTACAATAAGTATAAAAAAGCACTTGTCCTAAGTGTAATAATTGGGTACTATCTTAAAATCATTATCGGGTTTCTTTGTTTTCTTTCTGGGTAAAATGGTTATCACATTTCGAAATGTCAAATATATTGGATTTTTGCACATCAAAGGTAGCATATATGTACGACAACCTGACCAGATACGAGTTGTTATCAGCATCGTTCTTTTGAAAATTAGTTAGATTTTAGCTCTGATATCTGTGATTAATAAATATTTATTTGTTTCGTGAGTAAAATGTTTTTTTTTAATTGTTGTTTAAATTATAAGATATTTTAATACATTTAAAATAATTTTAGTTTTATTAAAAATTGATTAACTGATAATATTTTGATTTATTATTTATGATTGAGTAACTCATTTTAAATTTATACTATTAATAATATTATCTCTTAAAAAGTAAATTTGTTTAAAAGAATTGGATAAGTATTTGAATAACTTTGTTAATTTTTGTGTTATCAATCAAAAGATCTTGCATTATAGAACAGAGGAAGTAAAAAATGGGGTGTGTGTAACAGCTTAGGAATATACGAGATGTTTGTTTGTTGTCAATTAGTGATGAACTGATGGATAGTAAGAGCGTTCTCAAACAAGAAAGAAAACAAACAGTTTACAATCATGTGGGCTCATTTAAGACATTTATAATTTTGATAAAAACGTTATCAAATTCATTTAGTAACCATCGGTAAAGATTTGTCCTGAATTCTTCAAGGAAGAACACGAAAGGTCCAACGTTAAGAGCTTCATCTTCTTAAGCTTATTTTCTAGGAGATGATACTTGTGGAGAATAGCTCCACTTATTCCAGCCAAGAAATCAAACTGAAATCCCGCACTTAATATGTATTGATTGATACTTGTGGAGATGTTCTCTTCTCGTTGGCATCTTATTTTTGCTAGGAAGGTTTGAATTATGTTTTTTGTTATTCAAAATGGCAAACATGGCCAGGAATCAAAGAAAGAGTAAGAGCCAACAATATACATAAACATATTTAAACCGAGGTCCAGTGATTGATTATAATTCTTAGTAAACCGGTTTGGGAGATACTGGGCAAGAGAAATAGAAAGGTTCAAGAGTGTATAGGTCCAAGTTGTCGCGGCTAATGAACTTGGAGCTGTTAGAAGAGAGTGAAGCTCCGGTGACACCTTTGTTCACATTTGTCGGAATCTTACACGTGGAGACCGGAGAGCTTTCAAGCTTCACTTTGCAGCCGTTGATGTTCTTCACCTTGTGGGAGAGTCCGTACGTGATGAAGTAGAAGTATCCTTTCAAGTCCGTTGGGTAGCTCGAGATTGTAGCCTTAGCCACTAGCTTTCCGTATGAGTCCACAATAGGACACACTACATTAACCTTGGCCCCTGTCAAGTACATCACCAGTTTGATTCAGACTCATTCTACGTATGCAAGAGTAAGCCAAGAGCCCAAGTAGAGATCAGCGCTTCTTGGACGGTGATATGGAAATATTTTTTGCTAAACTTCAGACAAATTAAAATACACGAAGTTTAAAAAGATTAAACCTCCAGTTTCCAGTTTTACGTTAAATTGAATAAAATATATTTTCAAGAAGAAACGATTCACAAATTACTAAATTTCTCTCCCAAAAAAAATGCCATTGCTTTTCAAAGTGAGTTATTTGGTTCACCATATGTTTTTAATGTGAAATGATATGATCGCGTAATATAAAACTGCACCTTGGATAGGGTAGGTTTCTTTGCCAGATTTACAGAAGATGAGACCTTCGATGGCGATTTCAGTGTTTGGTTTCGGCAAGTATGGAGTCTTAACGGGAGATGTGAAGTTGGTGGGCGGAACGTAAGGTTGTGAAGGAACGGGCGTGGTTGGTGGTAGAACGGAATAGTCAGCAGTGGCCACAACAATCACCAGCGCAAGAAGGAGGAGGAAGGAAGCACCGGTGCCTGAGGATGTCATTATCAAAAGCTTTTCTTGATTCGGACGTTATTGTTTAGTTGGTAAAGGTTTGATCTCAAGACATGACCTTAAATATATAGAACAAATGTAATAGAAATATTTTAAAAATTAGTATGAGATACGTGTTCATTAGGGGTTGGAGGGAAGAGACTTGATTGGGTGCACGTTTAAATTTGTGTCAACATAGTAGTATTCCGGTGTGTGTGTTGAAAGGCTAAAAAGGTGTCATATAAGCATAAATGAACATATAGATACATGATTATGTGATGATTTTAGAATCTTTTAGTCGGAAATATGCCATATAATAACATCTCCATATAAACCTATTACTTTTGTTAAAAAACTATCTCGTAGACTATATTTGCGAAGTGATTTTGCCACAAGTCGTCCCTATAATCAATTTCACAAAAAATATGACGTGGTTACTGAAATTGATGATATGATTTCCGGAAAAATATGACATGTATAATTTTATTTAATGTTGATTTATATTTTGGCAAATTTATTAAAATATGATAATAATTCATATATTACATTTAATATTGATATTTCGCTCTGATGATTTTTAAAAAAAATATAATGATAGCTCATACATTATTTATAAGATAAATATATTCAAATATAACATTTCAAATTTTGAAATATTATAATTTTTTATAATTATACAATTTCAATTACTAAAGCTTTCAAAAATTTCTGCATTTTTTTTTGAAAATTGAAATATTTAATTATAAGATCATTAGTTTTTTATATATCTACAAATTTTAAAATATTGTTTAGGCTAAATTTTGATAAATATACAATTTTCTATCATTTTATTAATTTTATACAAATTGAGTTAATATATATCAAAGGAAAAATTTGGAAAAATACATTTAAAAGAGATTAAATTTTGAAAACTGTATCCTATTTTTATGTTTTTGAAAACTATACTTATCAAAAGATGAGATTACCAGATTGTCCAAATCTATTGTTTAGATTATGGATTAGCCAATATATAACTTGCTATTTTAATTAAATCAGAAGATATTGTTAACACTCTTAAAATAAAATAGAAAAAAATAGATCCGCTCACCACTTCATGATCAATCATATCATTTATTCATAGAATACAACTTAAAAAGAAAAAAAAAACTGTCTATAACTTTACCCACTAACTAAGAGATCTTCTATACACGTATGAAACAATCCACACAAACTGCTATTCTTATAATTAACAAAAGAGCAACAATCCAGAAAAAAAAAATTTGAATGAAAGAGTGTGTTAACGTATTTCTCCTCTCTTTATTATAATTTCTTCTAGCAGAAAATAAATGACATTCTATAAATTTGGTTCTCAAAGCACAGAAGAACTCTTGCAGATAATTTGACGTGTTTATACCATTCATATAATGTTTGAATTGTCGATTTTTATGATACGAATGGCAAAACCAAGAGATTCACTTTCATTTCAAACAAGAGAGATTCATATTCAAGAGATTCATATTCAATCTATTTTTCCTGGCGTGAAAACAACAATGGTAACAACTTCGGTAAGAAACAACAACAAAGATTACATAAATTTTCTTTTACATAAAGATTACAAAAAAAAAAGATTACATAAAATTCCTACTATGGAAACGAAACTTATAAATTTATAATAATTTTGCTAAATAATCAAATTTAAAACTAGTTACTAATTTGTAATTTCTAATCAGTATGAGGACAAAAATGTCTCACTACATACAATAAAGTGTAGTTTTCAAAAAAGGAAAAAATTAGATGTAATTTTCAAAATTTAAATCATAAATAGGATATTTTAAAAATTATCCCTATATCAAATCTAAATTAAATATTAGTAAGAGAATAGTAAAATCTATAATATTTAATAAAAATGTTAAATATAAATTAGATTTAAAAATTTCTTACTGCACAGGTATAGGAAAATATCTAGTTATTTTATAAATTAGTTTGTTTTTGTCATGCGATCTCCGATCATAATGGGCTATAAATGTCAATTTTGTTTGTTAGTTAGCCCAATTTATTTTAACAATAACAAACAGCCGAACTTGGGGGCTACGGTGGTCTGTGGGGTTGAGCCTTTTGCGGATTTAACAATTTTTTTTGTGGAAGACCAATGTTGCTTTTAATTTTGTAGTTTGTTCAATAAAAAAAGACAAGCCATGAAATAAATTAAATTTGTACATTGCTCAAATAAAAAAAAGCTACGAAATAAATCTGATTGTGTTGGGGAGATGTATGTGTATTTAGATCATTGTTGGTAATTGCAAAAAGGTATAACGTTATAGAAGAAAAAATAAAGAGTAATTCTTGAATTTATTCCATAAGGTGAACTTCTAAGTTCACCGATCAATATGATTTTACTATTTTATATGTAGTATTTTTAAAAAAAAAGAAATTAAATATTGTCAAATTATTTTATGTTTATAAAATTAAAAGATAAAAAAATAATAGTATTTGCAAACAATTTTTCTTTTAAATATCATTTTAATACTTTCCACAAAACACTAAATTTCATACCCTAATCCTAAACCTTAAACTCATGGGTAAACCCTAAACATTTGGATAAACATTAAACCCTTGGATAAACATTTGGATAAACATTTGGATAAACATTAAACCCTTGGATAAATCTTAAATCTTTTAATTTTTAAAAAATATATTTTAACATAGTCAACAAAATACTAAACCCTAAACTCTTAAGTAAATTCAAAACCCTTAAATAAATAATAAATTCTAGTTTTTATGATTTATCTAAGAATTTAGGATTTACCTAATAGTTTAGGATTTATCCAAAGATTTAGAGTTTATGACTAGGATTTAGGGTTTAGTGTTTGCTGACAATATTTATAAGTTTTTTTAAAAAAAAACTAGAGCTAGACCCGTCCGACCGGACGGGTATTTATTTTTATTTTTGTATATAAATAAATATTATTTAAA
>OVBX01004547.1:0-14439 GCA_900406325.1 Erucastrum elatum
CACCAACGGCCAGTCCCACAAATGTACATCATGGCCTCTTAACGGCCAAAACACAATCAAACATGGACGCTCCCCGGAGCATCACCTTCATCCTCAAAACTCACCCAAAGTAGGAACGGCCTCACTGTCGCCTCCATTGGTCGCACCACCGCTGCATGTCTCATATGCACCGGCTTCGCGATCCTTGACTGCGTGGTCCTGGTCCTCCGAACCCTCCGAATCCAGGACAAGGGTGCACACGGATTTCATACCCGTGAGAATCGAGTCAAAGTTGCGAGTCCCCGTCTCCTCAAGATTCTGAATCTTCTGTTGAAGACGACGGACTTTCGAGGACATATGTTCTTCTCTTTCTTCACATTGAGCAACGAACTCACGGTCTTTCCGACGTCACGTTCAAGATCGCCAATCAAAGGTGATGTGGATGTCCGCAATGAAANTGATAACCTTGACAATTTTATAGGGTCCTTCCCAGCGCGCGCCCAGCTTGCCGGCGTTCACTTCCTTAATGTTTTCAAACACTTCACGTAGGACAAGATCACCCAACTCCAAAGGTCGTGCCTGGACCTTCTTGTTGTAGTATCGTTCGACCTGATGCTGGTAGTTTTGTATCCGGAGCAGAGCCTGGTCGCGCCGTTCCCCGAGTTCGTCCAGAGCGCTCAGGAGCATGGACTCGTTGAGTTCTATGTGTTCGGGCATCTTAGAGCGTCGGAGGCTTGCAACGTTGACCTCCGCAAGACCATGGCTTCGACACCGTATGCGAGAGAGAAGGGTGTAGCTTTAGTTGCCCCCCCCCNGTGCGATGGCTCCAGAGAACTCCATCGAGCTCGTCGGCTCAGTGTCCCTTCTTCAGGCCGAGGCATTTTTTGATGCCGTCCATGATAAGCTTGTTAGAAGACTCGGCTTAGCCGTTCCCCTGTGGGTGTCTGGGTGTCGAAGGGCTCAAACGGATGTTCCACTTACCACAAAACTCAAAACTCTTTAACATTCATGGACATGAACTAGGAGCTGTTATTTGTGACGATCTCGTATGGAAGACCGTAGCGGCAGATGATGTTCTTCCATACGAAACCGCGAACCTCCTTGTCCGTCACTTGTGCGTAGGCTTTGGCCTCGATCCATTTGGTGAAGTAATCAGTAAGGACTAAGACGAAACGACGCTGGCGGGAACAGACCATGGGACCTATGATATCCATAGCCCAACGCATGAACGGGTAGGGTGGAGCAGATGTTTGTAGCATCTCATTTGGGCAGTGGATAGCCGGCACGTGACGTTGGCACTTGTCGCAACGACGAGCGTAGGACTCGCAGTCGGCGTTCAGGGTTGGCTAGAAAAAGCCTTGGCTTCTGACTTTGAGCGCTAATGCCCGCCCGCCTGAATGGTTACCTCCCGCGCCTTCGTGCACTTCAGCTAAGACACGCCGAACTTCGTCACCGTCGATGCATCGGAGGGCGACTTGACTCACGTTGTAACGAAAGAGGTCACCGCCGAAGAGTGCGTAGCGAGCCGCTCGCCTCTTAAGTCGCATGGCTTCCCGTTTCTCTGTCGGAAAGACGCCGTTGGTTAGATAGTTGATGAACTCCACTCGCCAGTCTTTGGGTTGCGGCGTAGCGGCAATGGTAGCGACTAAAGGAGGTGTCTCGCCAAGAATATTGATACTGGGCTCTTCAATGCGGTGAATTGGGATGGTCCGTTTCACTTGGTCCCGCAGCTTGCTTCCTACTGCGGCTAGAGCGTCAGTACAGACATTGTCGCCGCGCGGGACCTTGGTAAGCTCAAAGAACTCGAACTCCTTCACGAGTTCCTGGACGACGCAGAGGTATGCGTCCATACGGTCGTTGTGGGCGTCGTAGTCGCCGTTAAACTGGCTGGCGACTAACTGCGAGTCGTAATAGGCGCTCAGGCGTTTGGCTTTGACCGCCTTTGCGAGACGTAAGCCGGCAATCAACAATTCGTATCCGGCCTCGTTGTTTGACGCTGGAAACCCGAAGCTGAATGATTGGCGGATTAGCTCGCCAGTCGGGGACTGGAGTTGGACGCCGGCGCCAGAGCCCTTGTTTGTGGAGGATCCATCGACGTGGAGGATCCAGTTATGACTGGGGAGCTGCAGGTCTACTTTGGTTCTGGTGCTAACTCGATGAGAAAATCGGCTAATACCAGGCCTTTGGATGCGGTCCTGTTCTTGAAGGTGATGTCTAACTCGCTGAGTTCGACGGCCCACTTCGTTAATCGTCCGGCTCGATTAGTGTTTTAAAGGACAGTTCGTAACGGTTGGTAAGTGAGCACCTCGACTGAATGCGATTGGAAGTACGGACGCAACTTCCTGGCGGCTTCTACAACCGCGAGCGCCATCTTCTCTAGAGTCGGGTATCGGGTCTCATGCCCTGTCATTCGTCTGCTTGTATAGAAGATCGGTTTCTGCTCTCCCCGGTCGTGTTTGATGAGGACGCTGCTAAACGCGGCGCTAGAGACGGCGATGTAGAGCGACATGACGTCGTCTTCCTCGGGCTTGGCCAGAACGGGTGGACTTGTGAGATATTTCTTGAGCTGGGAGAATGCCTCCTTGCAAGCCTCATCCCAAATAAACTTCATGTTTCCCCTTTGTAAGGTCATAGAAAGGAAGGCACTTATCAGTCGACCGAGAGATGAACCGATTGAGAGCTGCTATGCGCCCCGTGAGCCGTTGGACTTCGCGACTGTTCTTTGGACTGGGTAGGTCGAGTACAGCGGATATCTGCTTCGGGTTGGCTTCGATCCCTCGCTGGGTGACGATATACTCGAGGAACTCACCGGAGGAGACTCCGAACGTGCATTTGGTTGGGTTAAGCTCCATCCCAAACTTGTTGAGTACCTGGAAGCAGTCGCGCAGGTGGCTAAGATGGTCTTTGGCGTGTAACGACTTGACTAGCATGTCGTCAATGTAAACCTCCATAGTTTTACCTAGCTTGTCTGCGAACATCCGGTTGACAAGTCACTGGTAGGTGGCTCCCGCATTCTTCAGGCCAAACGGCATAACCTTGTAGCAGTACGTGTCACGATTGGTGATGAAGGCCGTCTTCTCGCGATCGTCAGGGTGCATCATAATCTAATTGTAGCCGGAGAACGCGTCCATGAAAGTGAGCATTTCGTTCCCTGCAGTCGACTCAACGAGGCGATCGATGCTGGGAAGCGGGTAGCTGTCTTTCGGGCAAGCTTTGTTAAGATCAGTGAAGTCGACACAGACGCGCGACTTCCCGTTCTTCTTCTTGACAACGACCAGGTTTGCTAGCCATTCAGGATAGTGGACTTCCGTGCTTGAGCCTGCCTTGAGTAGCCGCTCGACTTCTTCGTTCACTGCTTTCGTCCTGTCCGGTTCGAGTTTTCGTCTCTTCTGGCGGATGGGTGTGAACGTCGGATCAATGTTAAGCTCGTGCGTGGTAATAGCTGGATCAATTCCCTTCATATCCGACATGAACCAAGCAAAAGTCGATACGTTTTCCTTGAGGAAAGAGAGTATTGCCTGTTGGACGTCGTCTGCTAAATGCGCACCTATGCGCACTGTTTTGCTTGGGTCCGACAGGTCGACTGGCATCTCTAGGACTTCCTCCTTATGAGGGGAGGCTTTGGCTGCTGACGTAGTAACGGAGTTGACAAGAGACGAAGTACGTTGCAGTTTGACGGTTGCGATCAAGAGATCGCGTGCGGCTTGCTGGTCCCCCCGGACAGTCTTGATTGTACCGTCGACTCCGGGAAATTTGATGCACTGGTGATAAGTAGACGGGATCGCCTGCATTGAATGTATCCAGGGAGTACCGAGGATAACGTGATAAGGCGCTGCGTTGCTCACGACAGCAAACTTGACCGATCTGGTAACCCCACCCGCGGTAACCGGAAGACGGATTGTACCAAGTATGGTTTCTGAAGAACCGTTAAAGCTGGTGATCACATCGATCCCCATCTTCTCGAGCGTCGCCTGGAAGATCACATCGACGGAACTTCCTTTATCCACGAGTATTTTGGTGACTTCGTATTCTCATATTGCCAGAACGATTAGCAACGGATCATTGTGAGGAATGTGGATCCCATGCAAGTCGTCCGAGGAAAAGCTGATTTGGGGGTGGCTTGGTGGCTTCGTGGGCCAGCGTTTTAACGTCGTGGCTTGTCGGCGATAGTCTTTGATTGAACGGACATAGTCACCACATAGAGGCGAGGCTCCCATGATAACGTTTAGTCGCTGACGTAGCGTTGTCCTTTTAGTGTCGAGGAGGGTGCGTAGGTCTGCTGTGACATCCTTGTCGTCCGACTTGCTTGGGTTTTGAGACACTGGGGCGGTCGACTTTTCTAGCCGCCTCCTTAGGTCCGTCAGCTTCGAACGGTATAGCTGGACGCGCAAGTCGACCAAGTTGGCATTGAGCTTTGCTCTTAGATCAGTGACGGTGTCGTGGGCCTGAGAGGGGGCTATTGCTTCCTCAGCCGCGCCGCTTACACGTCTCAACTTGCCGATGTTGAGTTTGTGATGTAGGTTGTCGTCGTTCAGTCCGCTAGTCGCCTTCGCTTTGTGTTTGAGGAGACTCCGTAAATCGTCGGTTGATGGCGTGCGGTCATCCTCGTCGTCATATGACTCGGACGGCTGAGAACGTATCACCTCGATACGTTGGCGATTTGCGGGCTGCCCCTCATCTGCAGAAGAGGCTTCATTATCCACGTCGTCGGCTGGTTTTTCGTCTCCTCTGCGTTTCTCGCCTTTCTTGCCGGTCGACTTACGCTGCGCACGCTTTTCTTTGTTTTTAGACCAGCTCTTGCCGGACTTCGGTTTGGGTTTGGGAGGCATGATTTTAAAATCTCCGCTTTCTACTGACGCTAGGAACTGAGCGTACAGCGGCTTGCACTTGACGTCGTGGAACTTGTAGTGCTTCGAGAGATCTGTTCCCTTTGAAGGTTCAGCAGCGGCTAGGGGCGTTGGTTGGGCTGCGCAGACGGGGCTGGAAGTGGTCGTTGCTGCGGCTGTCTTGCGGTTGTACACGTTCCACGGCTCGTTGCGCACTGTGAAACTTGTAACCGGTATGTTGTTCTCTTCGACGACGAACATGAGTCCGTTCTTCGAGTTGCTCTTGTCGCTGGGAGCGTGTTGACGTGGTTCGGCTTTCGCATCTGCGGCTTTAGTCACACTGGGTTTCGCGACGCTCTGCTTTCTCATGATTGCTTTAGTGTCTTCTTCCATACGGATGAAGTTGTGAGAACGAGCAATCGCGTCTTGTAACGACGCAGAGGGGCTTCGGTAGAGGTCCTCCCGAAACTTGGAGTCGACTTAGAGCGTGTTCATCAGGGCGTCGACGGCAATGTGGTCAGGGATGTCGATCTTTGAGACGACCGACTTGAAGCGCTCCATATACTCGCGAAGGCTTTGGTACTTCGACTGCTTTAGGTTCCAGAGACTGGAAGCTGTCGCTTCACGCTTGGTAAACATGATATAGGTCTTCAGGAAAGCCGACAAGAGCTGCCTGAAGCTGCTAATTGAGTCATCTGCTAGCCCTGAGAACCAGGTTAAAGCCTGGTCGTGGAGTGTCTCGACGAACAACTGACAGTAGGCGACGTCCTTCTCGTTGTCGGGTAGTCTGGTTTGGGCCATCGCGATGTTAAAGGCCGTCATATGCTCGACGGGGTCTCCGCCGGCCTTGTACTGCGGGAGGCGTAGCTTCTCGATCTTGCGAAAGTTGACGTTAGTCAGTGCGCTGGTAAATGGGGTGCGCTCGGTAGAGGCAAGGACGTTTTCGATCTGGGGGGCGGCGCTGGTGACCTTGTGTATTGTGGAGCTCATCTGCTGAAGGTTGAGTTTGAGCTCGGCGATATCTCGTATCGTCGCGAGATCCGCGCCAATATGAGTAGTCTCGACGGCTTGAGCGTCGCTAGGGTCTGACCCTTCAGAGGCCTGGTCGACTACCGGTGCTGTAGGATTTGTGTTGAAGAGCTGGCGTCGGAAAGGTTGAAAGTGACTCGTCTGGCCTACCAGAGCGGCTGTTAAGGTCGCAACTAGGGAAGCGAGTCGCGCTTGAGTCACCCTTTGGACCTCGTCTTGCTGCGCGAAACGCGCCATGATGGAACTCATGAAGTCAGGCGGAAGAGGTGGTGCGGGTGGAGGGGTTGGAGTGGGCTCCTCTCCGGAGGCACCGGGAGCGTGCTCGCCTTCAGGCATGAGTAGATCTGAGTTAACGTTACTTTATTCCTAGCCCCACGGTGGGCGCCAGTTGTTGATACCAAGGATGGTTCAGGAACAATAAATAAGTATGTGGGGCGAACAAAGACGTTTTATTAGATCTGGTAAATGGGTTACAAGGTTTGAACAAGAGAGTAAGGAATTACTAAACGGAGAGTGAGATCTAAACTGGTTGGAAACCCTAGATCTATCCGCTCAGTATGTGTGTAAAGTTCAGGATCCCTTTCTTGTGGTTACCCTTCTTCCTTTTATAGGTCGCAGTCTAGTTGTTCGCCCTAATCCGTCCTAAGCCTTAATGGGCTTTCTGAATGGGCTTCGTAGTCGGCCTACTAAAGGCGCACTCGTCCGTCGGTTCTTTTTGAACCCTTTTAGCCGTTCAGCTAAAGAGGTTCTAAACTCTGGTCGCCCTTCTAAATCAGACTTCTTCATTCGATGGGCCTTGTAGAGGGGTTCATCCCATCTCCTACAACTGGTCTGCGCGTTACCAAAGTATTGCCATTGTAATCTCTCTCACCGAGTCTATGAAAACATGCTTAAGTTGTCATATAACAACAGAGATGAAGAACACGTTTTATGATGATTTAGTGGGTTTTTTCTTTTTGACATCGATTTAGTGGGGTTTATCATGATTTAGTGGCAAAGTAAAGATCAAATTAGTCATCGGGATAAAGACGTTATGTCAATCAAATGGCACCCATTGTCTCTTCCCCTAATCATATGAAAGAAGAACAAAACACAACAAGTTTCTTGTCTCTTCCACAAGATATTCAGCATCTTAACAAATGCACTCGTCAGCATTGATGACTTAGAATATGGTTCCCTTCAATAATTCTTTTTACTGCATACCCTCGTACGGAAACATTGTATTGAACGCTTAAGGTTCATACAGCTTTGGCTTTTTTATAGAACAGCCAACAAACTTATGATGTTTCTAACCACAATCAAAGCCGCTTTCTGTATAAAATGTCATCAACAGCTGCAGGAAGTGTTCATACGACTAAATGAACAATGTCATTTATGGTATATATATATGGAGTGATCAAGGTCACAGAACAATATCACCACTTAAACACAATTTAAAAAGCACAAGCAAAACAAGCGAAAGAATGATAGGAACCATCTTTCTTCTTTTCTTTTCTATTTCAAGTTTTACATACACTTTTGCTTCTCTTACACTGTGCCGTCCCGACCAAAGGGACGCAGTTGTCGAGTTTAAGAGTGAGTTTGAGCTTCGCCAGCCTCCTGAGTTTAATGAAGAGGGAGTCCAGGGTGCTTGGTCCTCGTTCAATGTCATTTGTTACCCCAAGACAAAATCATGGGAAAACAATACCGATTGTTGTTATTGGGAAGGTATCATATGTGATGCTAACTCAGGTGTGGTGATTGGGGTAGACCTTAGTTGCAGCTGCCTCTATGGCCATTTCAAACCCGATAGCAGTCTTTTCAAACTGCAATATCTCCGGAGTCTGAACCTTGCTTACAATGATTTCAATGCCTCTTCAATCCCAACTAGGATCAATGAACTCATTGGGTTGCAAAAACTTGACCTTTCCCATTCTTTCTTTTCTGGTAAAATTCCAACAGAGATTCTTCACCTGACCAAATTGGTCTCTCTCGATCTTTCTTCTACTTTTATATATTCTCAGACTCTCTTATCCACCAAAAAATCATTTCTCTCTCAACTTTCACAAAATTTAACAAAGCTTAGACAACTTGATATGAGCTATGTAAGCCTTTCCTCAGAAATTCCTCAGGTGATCTCAAACCTGACCTCTCTAAGAACAATCCGCCTTCATGATTGCCACTTATTTGGTAAATTTCCACAGCTGAGTCCTACTATTCGCTCCCTTGATTTGAGTATCAATCCACATCTAGAATCCCCTCTCCCGGAATTCAATGGAAATAACTCTCTTGTATATCTGGACGTCACTGATACATCTCTTTCAGGTAGCATACCAGACTCTATCAGCAACCTCAAACACTTGAAGGATTTGAGTTTTTTCAGCTGCAAATTCACAGGA
This sequence comes from Erucastrum elatum, assembly GCA_900406325.1. Classification (NCBI taxonomy): domain Eukaryota; kingdom Viridiplantae; phylum Streptophyta; class Magnoliopsida; order Brassicales; family Brassicaceae; genus Erucastrum; species Erucastrum elatum. The sequence goes on from OVBX01004547.1 coordinate 8,213, forward strand.
AAGATTCCTTCTTCAATTGGAAACCTTTCTCATCTCAACATTCTCAACCTTGGTTATAATAACTTTGCTGGTGAAGTCCCATCGTCATTCCAGAATCTGAACCGAATGACCGAGTTAGATCTGTGGGAAAACAAGCTCAGCGGCGAAATTCCCACCGCACTATTCAATCTACCAAAGTTGTCAGTCTTAACACTTTCCTCCAATCAGTTCACAGGCACGCTTCCTCCTAACATCACTTCACTCTCCAACTTGAATATCTTATACGCAGCGTCAAACTCTTTAGTTGGAACAATCCCTACGACCCTCTTCAACATTCCTTCTCTGGAGAGTCTTGATTTGGGGGATAACCAATTCAGTGGCCCTCTTGAGATTGAGAATATATCTTCAATGTCTAAGCTACACAGCTTAGATCTTTCAAAAAACAATTTCACAGGAGCAATCCCTAGATCCATATCCAAATTAGTCAACCTTGTGAGTCTTGATCTTTCCTATTTCAACACCCGAGGCCCACTTGACATTGGTATCTTCTGGCATCTCAAGTCGCTGGAAGATCTTAATCTATCCTGCATAAACACCACCACTGCGATTGATTTGAATGCATTTTTATCCTCGCCTCTCAAGTCGCTGTCTAGCTTCGATGTCTCAGGCAACCACGTTTCACTAAAAAACCTTAGTTCTGCCTCCACCCTTTCATCGCAGTTGCAACATCTGTAGATTCTGTACTTATCCAGCTGTGGCATCACAATGTTTCCAGCGTTCATAAGATCCCTACAAAATATCTCTACCATAGACCTTTCTAACAACAACATCAAAGGTCAAGTCCCCGCATGGTTATGGAGACTACCAGAATTAGAGTATGTTAATCTTTCCAACAACACATTCAGCGGTTTCAAAGAACTCCCAAAAGATCTCTCAAGAATGAAGATAGACAAAATCGATCTTAGCAAAAACAACTTCTCCGGAGAGATCCCCATGCCAATATGTGACATGACCTCCCTGGGACTCGTTGATTTATCAAACAACAACTTCAACGGATCTGTTCCACAGTGCATCAGTAATCTCATCAAGATGGGTCTTTTAGCTTTACACCTCAATAACAATCGCTTCAGTGGAAAACTACCAGACATATTTGTCAATGGCAGGAACCTAAGGTCACTCGATCTTGGGCACAACCAGTTGGTGGGGAAACTTCCAAGATCTCTGTTGGATTGCTCTTCTCTGGAGGTTCTAAACATCGAGCACAACAGAATCAAAGACACTTTTCCATTCTGGTTAGGATCCTTACCCGAGCTGCAAGTACTAGTCCTCCACTCCAATGAGTTCCATGGGTCATTACAATACCATCCCAAGGTTGCTTCTTTCTTTCCTCAGCTGCGAATCATCGACATATCAGACAATGACTTCACGGGAACCTTACCGTCAGACTTCTTCACGTACTGGAAAGCTATGCACTCAGAAGGAGATCGTTCAGAACTGGAGTACATTGGAGACGGCATCTATTACCAGGACTCAATTGTTTTGATGAACAAAGGAATAGAGTTGAAGTACACCAGGATCTTTAAACTCTTGACAGCAATTGATCTTTCAGGAAACAGACTCCGAGGAAACATTATTCCTGGATGTATTGGTCTAGTGAAAGCTCTTAAAGTGCTAAACCTATCAAGCAACGGTTTTGCGGGCAGCATACCTTCATCTTTGGCGAATCTAAATCTGCTCGAGTCGCTAGACTTATCGCATAACAAGCTCTCGGGCCATATTCCTCCTGAGCTGGCGCAGTTGACGAGTCTATCTACCATAAGGGTTTCACACAACAAGCTCGTAGGGATGATACCAAAAAGCACACAGTTTCAAACGCAGCACGCATCGGATTTTGAATATAACGTTGGACTCTGTGGTCCTCCTCTTCTTGATGAGTGTGGAGTTGGCCGTGATGATTCGCATCTTTCAGAACACGAGGTTGAGGAAGAAGAAGAGGTGATGAGCTGGACTGCAGCTGCTATAGGTTTCACACCTGGTATCGTGCTCGGATTGACCATTGGTCACTTCATGTTTCTCTACAAACCCCATTGGTTCTGCAAGGTGCTCCACATCAACGATCGTAGAAGACGCAGGGTAAATCCTCCTTAGCTATGGATTCTAAGGTACTTTCCATGTAAAATGCTTAGCTTTTATCTTAAATTGATACATTCCAGATTTGAAGACTTAACGAAAGAGTTGTGCTAATTAGAAAACTCGTCATTCAGGAAATTGAAGAGTGATGAAGGACCAAGTGTCAAGGGAGGAGGATCGTTTAAGTTCGTTCTGAATTCGGCCAATACAATGGGCTTTAATAAATAATAAGGCCCAGTGATTACGGGTGAGAGATTAGCGAAAAAGCATATACAAACATATAACCTCTTCCAGAATCCATTAAACTATAACTCTTTCTTTTTTTTCTTTTGTTTTTGTGTGCAAAAATTGTAATCCATTAAATTATAACCTCTTTATATTATATTACGTACATCTTTTTATTCACCAAAACATTCATTAAAAAGCTACATAAATAAAATCCTTTCACTTATTTTTTCTTGAACATCAAATTAATTATGCAATTACAACTATGAAAATATTACATTGACGATTTTACAGCCGACAATTCTACCTCCATGTAAGAATACACGCTTGACTGCATGATCCGTCATATGAGATCCATGTTCGATGGTACGCCATACATCAAACTGAAGATCTTCTGTAATCTATTTTTCCATAATCTGCATAATTTGATATTTTCTGGGTTTGAACCCCAGACCTCCGATTGTATAAGTTTTAATAAACTTTTAGTCAAACCACTTGACCGGGAGCTTCCACAATAATAAAAAAAAAAGAAATTAGCAAAGCTTTAATACCTTATTTTACAAAATAAAAAGGGGAAATTAGCAAAATATACCTTAATAAAAGTATATTTGTCCCAAAATAACTTTTTATTAATTAGTCAATTTCAGTTTCAGACACAACACCCTAATAATAATAAAAACAATAATTAAAAATTGTATATAATAAAAATAATGAAAAATCAATACCATTGTAAGAATTATACTTACTATAATCTTAACATTTTACCAGAAAAAATAAATTTACTATAATATACAATATACTAGTCGTATAAAACAACTATAATATAAATGCCCTTTAAATAATAAATACAGCAAGTTCATAATTTTTTTCAGTTTCATGTTGGACCGGTGTAAAATTTAACATAATTCAATAAAATAATAAGAAAATAATATTTTTATGTTTTTTAGTAAAGATATGGTCTCAACTAAATCATAAATTAATAATTAATCATATATTTAAATTTATATAAACATACAAAAAGATTTTATTTATATTTTCTTCAAAAAGATATCATCTATAATTTTATTTATAATTTTATCGAACTAAATATAAAAGTAAATTTGTATTACATGATATGTAATCATTATACATAAAATATACCAATAATTTAATAAAAATAGTTAAGTTTTATCTCTATAATATTTAACCAATATGTAATATCATAAATGAAATATTATTTTCAGTTTTTTGCGCTCACTTATTTTAAAAATATAAATATAAAGGGAAATTCCTTTTAAATTACTAAGTATATAAATTAATAAATTCTTGAAGTTCCAACAACATTATTATTAGTTTATAGAGTATTTCTTAAGTTATTCGTTCTTCAAATCTTAGAATATATCTTATTATATAAAGCTTGGTTTCAAAGTTACTAATTAACATGATTGTGACATGTGGCAATTATATATTTAAGATTGTGATATGTGTTAAGTAATTATTTTTATATAAATAATTATTTAATATGGTTTTCCTTTTTTATATCCAAAAAGAAAATTATAAAAGATATACAAAAATAAATTTCCCTTTTTAAAAATCACGAAAATTGAATTATAATAGTTATTTAATAGTAATTTTTCCTTTTTAAGTTTTAAACAAAAAAATTGTTAAGGAAACAAATTCTGTACTAATAATTATTTAATAGGGAGTTTCCTTTTTTTAAATAATAAAAAGTAAAATTGTATAAAAAAATAGTAAAAGAAATTTCCTTTTTAAGAAATTATAATTTTCCTTTTGTAAATAATGAAAAAACAGAATTGTGAAAGAAAATAGTAGTTTAAAATTTTTAAAACGAATTATAAAAACCTGAAAAAAATATTTTATAATAAATATAAATATTTTCCCTTATTAAAATTATAAAGAAAAGAGAGTTGTAAATTTTTTTTATTTTCCGATAATTAACTAATTTTATATGGAAGTTCCAATAGTTCATGTTTCACTAAATGTTTTTACACATGACAACTGTATATTTAAGAATATGACATGAGTTAAATAATAATTTTATATAAATAATTATTAATAGTATTTTTCCTTTTTAAGTTTTTAAAAAAATATTGCAAATAAAAAACATTTTCATACAAATAATTAATTAATATTATTTTCATTTTATAACCAAAAAATTATAAAAACTATACGAAAATAATTTTCCTTTTCTAAAAAAAACTTGAACAAATAGAATGATAATATGTATTTAATAGTATTATTTCCTTTTTAAGTTTAAAAACAAAAATATTGTAAATGAAAAATAATTCTATACGAATAATTATTTAATAGTGAGTTTCCTTTTTAAAATAATAAACAAATAAAATTGTATAAGCTATATTAATATAATTTTCCTTTTAAAGAAATTCTAATAGTAGTTTAAAATTTTTAAAACGAATTATAAGAACCTGAAAATACATAAAAAATATTTTATAATAAATATAAATATTTTTCCTTATTAATATTATAAAGAAAAGAGAGTTGTAAATTTTTTTCGATAATTAACTAATTTTATATGGAAGTTCCAATAGTCCATGTTTCACTAAATGTTTTTACACATGACAACTGTATATTTAGGAATATGACATGTGTTAAATAACAATTTTATATAAATAATTAATTAATAGTATTTTTTCTTTTTAATTTTTAAACAAAATATTGCAAATAAAAAACATTTTCATACAAATAATTAATTAATATTATTTTTCATTTAATAACCAAAAAATTGTAAAAGCTATACTAAAATAATTTTCCTTTTTAAAAAAAAATTGAACAAATAGAATGATAATAGCTATTTAATAGTATTTTTCCTTTTCAAGTTTAAAACCAAATATTGTAAACGAAAAATAATTCTATACTAATAATTATTTAATAGTGAGNTTAGTGAGTTTCCATTTTAAAATAATAAACAAATAAAATTGTACAAGCTATATGAATATAATTTTCCTTTTAAAGAAATTCTAATAGTAGTTTAAATTTTTAAAAACGAATTATAAGAACCTGAAAATACAAAACAAAATATTTTATGATAAATTTAAATATTTTCCCTTATTAATATTATAAAGAAAAGGGAGTTGTAAAAAATATTTTTATTTTTCGATAATTAACTAATTTTATATGGAAGTTCCAATAGTCCATGTTTCTCTAAATGTTTTTACACATGACAACTGTATATTTAAGAATATGACATGTGTCAAATAATAATTTTATATAAATAATTAATCAATAGTATTTTTCCTTTTTAAGTTTTAAACAAAATATTGCAAATAAAAAACATTTACATACAAATAATTAATAAATATTATTTTTCATTTTATAACCAAAAAATTGTAAAAGCTATACGAAAATAATTTTCCTTTTTAAAAAAAAACTTGAACTAATAGAACGATAATAGCTGTTTAATAGTATTTTCCTTTTTAAGTTTAAAACCAAATATTGTAAACGAAAAATAATTATATACTAATAATTATTTAATAGTGAGTTTCCTTTTAAAAATAATAAACAAATAAAATTGTGTAAGCTATATGAATATAATTTTCCTTTTAAAGAAATTCTAATTTTCTTTTTTTTTAAATTGTGAAAAACAGAATTATGAAAGAAAATAGTAGTTTAAGGTTTTAAAATTAATTATAAAAACCTGAGATTATAACATATTATTCTATATAAATCTAAATATATTTCCTTTTTTTAAATTCTAAGCAAAAGAGAAAAGAGAGTAGTAAGAACAATCTTATTATTTTCCTATAATTAGATATTTTTTGCGGAAGTCCCAGTAGTCCATGTTTGGCCAAGGGTTAGTATTTTTATTCTGCATTGTTTAGGTTTCGAGTTTGAGAGAAAGCAGATTATTAGTTTATTGGCAAAAAAATTTATAT
>OVBX01004548.1:0-14438 GCA_900406325.1 Erucastrum elatum
TTGAGAGATCGAAATCGTCGATATCGCATTCGATATCGCCGCTCGGGGAGAGAGAGTTTGTGTTTTAGGTCAAGACGGACAAATGATTCGAGGAACGCTTTCCTCCGCGTGACGTCGACAAATCCGGGCGAATAGTCGAGTGACACGTGACGTGAACCCGTCTCATACGGGGTCACTCGTAAGGAGCGGGTCGCGATAATAAACCCATTTTCCATTTATTTTTTTGCTTACGGGCCAGTCCACCTCAGTTCAAGACTCCCTAAAACCCTCAATGTGGGTGCTCTAAGAACTTCATAGGATAAGAAACTAATATTGTTGACTTGAAGTTTCAAACAACCGACGTCAGGTTGACTTGTTGGGTACATAGGATGTTGGTTTCGTAGCGGCAAACCAATATTGATCAGATACATCCAAATATCTACTGAAACAATCAAAATAATGGAGATTTTGAAACTGGGAGAAACATCCAAATTTGAAGTCGTTCACCTAAAAAAGCATTTTTGTTACTTTGTTTTGTAAGCAATGTTATTCAAGAAAGGCAGGGGACTAGATAAATGCAATTCAGATCATAAGGTAAGACAAAAATAGTATGCAAAAAAAGAATGAAAATGCTTACAATGTTATTCAAGAAAGGCAGGGGACTAGATAAATGCAATTCAGATCATAAGATAAGACAAAAATAGTATGCAAAAAAGAATGAAAATGCTTTTATCAAGTAACTTTTGACTTTTCAAATTTCAAAGAATCTTCCAACTTTGAAATATGCTTGTTCAGATAAATATGCTTGTCTTTATAATTAACTCAAATAAAAGGTGTCTATACAAGTAATGTTAAGATTGATTACAGTCTCTGTAATTACTCTTCGTATCGATTTACTTGAATCATTGTGGTGTCACAATTTGAATCGGTGAATTAGTAAGTGGTCTAAGCTTAAGTGGAATGAGGTGGAGACCAGCAAGGTTTCCTTCCTCTAAATCATCCATCTGTTGGTTTGTTTCCACCAAGCAATTTAGCCGCTGGATCCTCTCAGACAGCAGTTTGTCTAGTTGCCAGAGCCGCACCACCAATACTTATATATCCACCAAATCAGCTTCCCACAAATTATGATTTGGTGTTTAATTAGCAGCAGCATCAAGCATCACGCCACTCTTCTGCATGCTCAAACTAAGGCTATGAGTGAGAATCTGACCCAGCAGAATATCTAACAAGAAGTTAGTTAACCAACCAGCTGGGCAGCAGACCAATAGTGGCCACATTCAACAGTGGCATCACTCAAAAATGATCCTGCAAAAGTGACTGAATGTTCCTTGCTTTACGTGTGTCCAGAGACCCAAACAAACAGACGTCGACCAACACTGAGATTATCTTTACCTATATAACTTCAATAAGAAACCAAAATCATAAATCGTAATAACTAAAAACCCAATAAGATCAAACGGTTATTATCAAATATTCTCTAACATCTGTGCCAGATAAACCGTTCCAAAAGCAGCTAAGAACCAAAAACTCAACTAATGTCAGTCAGAAAAAAACCAAAATCTTAGTCTCTGAACACAGAAAGAGAAAAGGCTAAGTTAGTGACTCTGTACTAGGCACCAATCTATAAGGCACTGACCAACAGTCTTTCAGGCTCTTTTAACCTGACCCTGCGCCTCAAGCTAGTCATATTCTCTACCAAACCAGACAAAGTACACACAGGGTACTTGAAAGCACAGACGCACTGAGGAAATTGATTTGCCAAATCATTTATGAATATTGCAGATTTTAGAGTCCAAAATGATATTTCGTTTCAGATATATTCTTAAGAAATTTACAGAATAAGAAAAACCTCTAACCTTTGTGGCATATTCACATTAGTGATTGCAGCAAGTACTTATAGTGGAAGACGAATCCCAAAATCATGAAGCTGGATTGTTTCAGAGCAGCACTTGTTAATGGCATCTACTTTACACATATATATACACACACCTATCATAAACCATTTAACTTCACAATGTAACAGGAAGTTCACAGAGAGAGCGAGAGTAGTGATTCATTTAGTCAAAGAGGAAAAAAAGTGTCAGTAAATAAACCTAGAATGCATTGCAGGAGACAACGTCCAAGTGCTTCAGCACAAAAAAAAACACCAACACAGTTTCTTAAAGAGATCTCACAATCTCTTTGCATCAACATACAAATCCCTCCATTTTTGAAGTAATTGCAATGGATCAGCAATGTTCAGGTCCACACCCAAGCATACTCTGAGTCTCATATGGGAGTTGTCTTCAATACTTGCTGTCTGTTTAGAATTGCAGAAAGCTTGCAGCAAACCGAGTTTCAATACTATCTATCTTAAAGGCGTAACTTCCACACTCTATCAAAAGAACTAAAGTCCATAATAAAAAACTCAGATTGATAACAAAACTAGTAAAAGGAAAATGAAAATCCATGTTCTTTTATTTACAAAATAGATTCCTTCTTTTATTCATCTTCCTCCTCATACAAACAAAGTCTATAACAAGAAGAAAAGAATCAATATCCCTTTGTTTAAAAACGAAATATAATCAACTAACTCTACATGTCCCTCCTTGTTAAGGTATAGTATCAAAACGAATCAAATCATTCTCCTTCTGACTTCTAATTTGACATTTGACAAAAGGGCCTTTACTTTACTTACCTCTTAGATCCCTCCCCAATTCAAGAACTTCTTCACCTCATCATAAAACACCAAGATCGCAGCCGAGCCAGTACTCCTAAACATATTCGAAAGCGCTCCCCGGTAAAAAGAAGCCAACCCTTCAACCCTATAAATCTTCCTCCAGCAATCCAACGTGCTACTATACATCGGCCTCTCAATCCCAGACTGCATCATGATCCTCCTCCTAACCGTATCCAACGGATAAGACGCCAACCCAGCCGAAGTCGTCACTCCCTGAGCCAACACCCACCTCTTCCACAACGCCAGCTCCGGTTTAGCACCCTCAGAGAAAACCTCCTTAACCGTATCAAACCCTCCAAAATACAACCCACGGTGAACAATCACACCGTGGAGAGAAGCAGGCAGACCTCTGTAAATCCCTCTAACACCGTCTTTACTATGAACAGTACTCAAGAAATGACGTATCCCTCTGAACTGCCGAGCCTCCTTATTCCCAACATCAGCAGCCAAACGAGTATGAGCGATATCAAGAGGGTAAACAACAATCAAAGCAGTGCATCCAGCAGCAGACCCAGCTATGAAGTTAGCCAAGGTCCCGGAAAGAGCGTGGTTCCCGTTGTTGCGGAGGAGGCCTCTGTAGAGGTCTTTGAGGGAGAAGTTGAGAGCGACGGAAGGGTAGTAGCGTAGCACGCTGCTCCCGTTGCCTCTCCATAAGGATAAGACGCCTTCTTCACGGATCGTGCGGTGGATGAAATCGAACATTCCTTTGAACCTCCTCTGCTTCCCTAAGTTGTCTCCGACGATGGCGATGTTGCTTTCTTGGGTCTGGAGGAGGAGCTTGGCTCTCTCGATTGGGGCGACGATGGTGTGGACGACGCCGCCCATCACGGCTCCGGCGAGTAGGTCTCTGTGGAAATGTTTGAGTGTCTCTGGGAGGGACGATGATGGGTTTGTTCGATCTTCTTCGTCGTCAATGCCCATCTCGAGAATGCGATTCGATTCGATAAAGTTTCGATCTTTTTGACGAGGGGAGGCGACGGGTTGATTAAAAATCGAAGCTTTTGGTGGGGTTTCGAATTTTGTTGTTCAATCTGGCATTGTTTGGGGGACGAGGACAAAGGAGATTTGCAGATTAACCCTAGAGATTCTGATTTGGAGACTGATTCGGGGGGTCTCTTGCGTGTTATTCGAACTCAAGATAAAGATAAAAAGGGGGAAACTTAACAGTGAAAGGTTGCAGCAGATAAGAGAGGCCTGCCGTTTCGGTTTTTTCATCGGTTCGTGTATTTTTAAGGGTTGGTTAATTCGGTTTGGTTGTAATCCCACCGAAACAAACCGAAAATAAATTTGGTTTTGGTTTGATTTTCGGTTGATTTCGGTTCTATAACTTTTCTGAAAATAATATAATATTTAGTTAGATTTTAATACTATTAGTTTAGAAAATTTGATCCGTCATTTTTTTATTATTATTTTTCTTTAATTTCCATTAAATTTTATTTTATTTTTGTTTTTTTTTTGCAAAACAAATTAAACCAAAACGGGAACCATTTTTCAAGATTATATCGAACTAAACCAAATTCAAAGCTGTAACCCAACCGCAAACCCAAAATTTTTGGTTTGGTTCGATTAGTCAGGTTTGGACCAAATCAGCAGACCTGGCTAGATAGAATCATCGAACGGAAACCGGAGGAGACCTGTGGAATAATACATAAAATAATGGCCATGGGCTCAACGTCTAAGGTCGAAATATACTGGATTACATTACTAGTCCACTTAGCAGCATCTTGTAATTGTACCGGAGAGTCAAGACATCATCAAGATGGAATCTTTGTCACTACTAGAGGCAACAAATGAAAATGGTTGGTCCATAGTCTATAAATACAACAAGAGCTATCACAAAGGAACAAGAATAAAACATCCAAGAAGCTGTTACATGTTGATAAACATAAAAAGTTGATATATATAAAATACTATAATAGCTTACTACATTTTGAGAAACTGGTTATGTTTAGCATCACCATGTGTTACATGTTGCTTCCAAGAAAAAAACTGGTAAGCAAAAGCAAAACATAAAGTTGATATAGAAGCTTTACATTTTCCAACACATGTAACTTTCAGATCAAATGCTACTAGGTTTTCTTGGAAAACATCTTGTATTTTGAGAACCCAACAAAAGCTTACATGACTTTGAAGCCCTATGCAAAGAAGCCAACTCCTTGAGTATCTGAGATTCCTCTTCTCGATTCAAATCCCATGCAGAGATTTCTGCAGTCTTTAACAGTTTTGCGGTTCTTAGGATATAAGCCACCAGTTTCTTGATCTCTTCCCGTCTTCCATTGTAATAATTCCATTTAAAAGTATTGAGATGGAGCAGCAAGCATTCAGGAACAGAACTCAGCTGTCCCCAACAACCTTCAACTGGCTTTATCGTACAACTCACCTGTCCCCAAGGCCGTCTAATAGGCTCTACGGAACAATAGCACTCCTCCGAAAAATAACACAAATGATAGTGCATTAGTCGAAAAAACTATTAATTTAAGACGATGAAACAAGTGGAGTACAGTGTACCTGGTTGAGCTTAAGAACTTGTAGTTTAGGAGAACTTTCAAGAATCCAAGTAAGTAGATCCCACCACTTTGGGCTACATCCGTATAGCTCTAAGTGAACAAGCTGATAGAATCCAATCCGATGCCGAACCATTGAATGACCAAACAAACGTAGAGAGAGGCGCTTGACTGCTGTAAGAGATCTCATGAGCTTCTCAGGACTATTGCATGTTAAACATGATTTTACATGAACCCTAAGATCTTTAACATCTAAACTAATCACATAATAGAAATATAAGAAGGATTTACGGAATACCTCAATTCATGGTTGCGGAAATCTTCTTGAACGGTTATGATCATGTAAGATGATCTCATGAACTTTAAATTTGAGTTAATCCTTCTCTCCACAAGATGATCTCTTGATCTTTAAGTTGGAGCTAAGCCTTCTCCCCTCTTGCCTACAATCCTTCTTTATATGTTTCTCTTTAGATTTTCTTGATGTTTATTTGTGATGGTCCAAAGCCAACTATTTATAGGTGGGGAGAGAGACCAAAAGCTTTCTCACCAAGTTTTGATAACTTTATTGGCAAGTTTCTTCTTTAATCTCAACCATCCATCATGGTTGAGTAATGACAAGTGTTTAGTTTTCTAGAATCATTCATTCATACAATGAACTTGTTCTCCTTTGATGCATTGAACATAATCAAATGCTTTCCTACAATGACACATGTTTCATGAGTCATCTAGTGAGAAACTTCTAGAAGAAGTTACTTGTCCATTAGGTAATCATCATCATTAGAAGCTTAACTCCTTAATCATCATTTTATTGGTTACCAATTGTCTTTAGGATTTAACAATCTCAATAGCACTAAGTTTTCCAAAAGACCACATAATGGTTTAGAAATATTCTCTTCCTTAATGAAATATTTATTACATTCTTCCACTTGGTCGTTGGTATAACTTATTAACTTAAGTATTGAGAATCATAAGACCGGAATTATTTGTTAAACCTTGATTTTATTTGGTCGTCATAATTGTCTTAGCTAATCTAGTATTCAACGAGAGTCATGACGGGCACATATTATTTTGCAACATGATTCCTTCCATGCACTACTACATTGCTTACTATCATAGTTAGACCATAAGTAGGAGTTATCATAATGGTCCCGTTTATGTTTTATTTAAAGACTTATTATGTTATCAGTAATCCAACAACGATAATGTGTACACACTTTGGAAACAGAATATAAAAGATTCAAAAATCATTAAGAGCTCATATTTTGTCAAATATATGCTAAACATAATCAGACAACTTTAATAACTATCCATTAGACTCATAATTTCTAGATTTTCTTTAATGTCTTTGGATATAAAACTTTCGTAAATATGTTTGTGATCATAACTTTAGTGCATATATGCATAATGACAAACTTTTTCTATTTTGAAATCTTACTTTAATGACATATATCATTCTTAATGTCCATATACTTGAAACCTTTAGATATCATGTCTTTCTTACAAATATGATTGCCTATTTCATTATCACATAATGAGTCGAACACTTACGGACTCAAACTCAAAGATAATTTTGCAATCATAATTAACTTTATAAAAGCCTCATAATATTGCCACATACTCAGCCACCTTATTATTTTATTGGACGTTTAAAGCAATTACAATTATAGTCTTTCCATAATAAGGTATCTCATTTAATAAGATACACATTGCTAAATTGTAATGCTTAAAATCATTATGCCTACTAAAACCTGAGTTTGAAAATCCAACCACCTGTGGGTGTGTTGATTTCTTATATGTGAGCAATTGATTCCTTGTTATCTTTAAATATCTCAAAATTATTTTCAACTTTTAATTTCTTTACGTTCCATTTCATTATACGGATGTTACTTAAGATCACGCTTATCACCTTTGTGCATAAAACCATACTAGAAGAACACGTTATCATGCCATATCTCCCAAGAACTTTGTCAATATATACTTTCTGAGACAACTATAGACTTCTAAGTGATCTTTCATGGAAAATTTAAATCCATTCACAGAAGTTGTCTCGTTCATATCTTTCATTGCAAAGTTTAAGAGAGATAATTCTTGGTTTCGTTTAATAGACTAAAATCGTTTCTGGCCAATAAGTTATCATCAATATACATAACCAAAAATATTCTCTTTGAAACCAAATTTCATAATGGTTTCATCAAATTTTAAATACCATTTCTCAAGCTTTGTTTTCGTTCATAAATTGTTTCATTAGTTTGTAGACCATGTCTTCCTCTGCGCTTCGGTTATGAAGCCTTTAGGTTGACACATGCAGACTTCTTTTAAGTCATCATTAAGAAAGACAATTCCTTCATACATTATGAAATTCATTAACGTACTGAGATACCAAGGCCATGATAATTCTTACAGTCGCTTATAAACTCAGTCTAGTCGATGTCTTCTTTCAGATTGAAACCTTTGGCAACAAGTCAGGCTTTATGTCATTTAATATTTCTATTATATTCGAGTTTTGTCTTACAGATCCCACTTACACTCGAATAGTCTATATTCTTAAAATAATTGAACGACTTCCCAAACTTCACTTTCAACCATCGAGTTCACGTCATCCTTCATGACATCGATTCATTAATCAGAATTAACATCTCTTATGGCTCTCAATAAGAAACCAAATCATTAACATTCAATTCTTCAGATTTTACTTGATAAAATACCTATTGAAAACAGCAAACCTACTCATACAAGTAGATCTTCTTAATGCTTTTCCTCTTTAACAACATGTACTTAATCATTATCGGAAACTTCTCATCATGGAGTATATGGTCATTCATTGAGTTTTACTCATTGTTAAACTTACAACAACATGAGAATTTTCACTATTCATAATTTAGGGAAACTTGTTGTTCACCCCAAGTTCTTGAATGACCATTTCCTTAACTTTAAGACTCCCATTAATGTTGCCATTCTTATAAAATCTGACATTATTGGTTTATATTATCACGTACTATGGTTTAAACAATTATCTTATATCCTTTAGATTTCTCAGGGTCACCTATAAAGAAAAACCAACTGATCGTTCTGAAATCTAATTTCTTTTCATGTGGATTATATATATTCTTGCTTAATTGGACATCATAATACTTTGAGATGTCCCATACTAGGTTAGTAGCCTTTATGCAGTTTAAAAGGAGACTTGAGAACCGCTTTGCTGGTAACCTTATTCAAGATTAGATTACATTACATAATGCATCTATCCACAATGATATAAGTGGACTTACATAAATCAAACCATTTACATAAAAGTACGGTTATGCCTTTCAGCTACACCAGTATGCCTTGGAGAACCAGGCTGCGTACTGGTATAATCCTTCATTTTTGGAGAAATTTGGCAAAACATCCAAAACATTGTCTCTTTCCATCATAATTGCCATATATTCATCACCTTATGATTTTCACTTTTATATCATATTGTCTCTCTACTTTAATTATGAATACTTGTAATGTATCCAAAAATAAAACTTTCATGCAATAGATATATTCATTTAAAAATAATGTGAATAATCAATAAACGTAATAGAATACTTTTCACCTCCAAAAGATAAAACATCAAAGGGTCTACAAATATTTGAATGTATATTTTCAAGAAGCTTTATATTTCTTGTGGCTCATTTCTTAATGTATTTTGCTTATCCTTAATGCAATCTACACACATTTATTGTTAGTAAATGAAAATTTAGAACAATTCCTTCTTTTACCAACCTTTAAATTCATTTATTAGAAATATATTCAACTCTCTTATGCCACAAGAGATTCTTATAATTAGTACATGTTTATGCTTTAGTTTTCTTTTAATGTGCAAAACTAGATGTGTTTTAAAAGGTTGATCAGCCATGTTACTTAATATAGGCCATCAACTAATATTCTTGAACCAATTCTATAAGAGTTCAAGAATAAATTAAAACAACAATCTCTTTAATTTGATTGAAAACCCCATTTATCAAGTTCTCTTAATGTAACTAAACTTATGGAAAATAGATGGAACATAAAATGTTTGGAATGAATCCAAACAAAATCATCTATTCATAATGAGGAGTGCTAATAGCTTCAGCTATCACTTCACTCTAATTCCCATAAATAATGCACTTGAAATTACGGTTTTGGTCATAAATAAATCATGCACGAAATTAACTACATGTACATTAGCGCTATTATCCATCCACCAAATATCAGAAGAAATATTATAAGAAAATGTTCGAAAATCCTTATGGAACTTAAAATGTTACATTTCTTTTCGAATTATTTTTTTTCTTTTATCGCAATCTTTATGAAAGATTTCAGACTTTTTCATCTGTCATCTTTCTTTGCCGTTTTCTTCTCATTTACTTGATATCCATTATTGGTGGTGGTCTTTAATGACTTACTTAGGTCTAGCTCCTTGAACATAATAGACAACTTTGATACTTTTACGGCCAAGCTTATCCTCTTATTGAACCATTTTATTAGCCAATTCATTCAACATCCATCTTACATACATGGTGTTATAATTAATTATGAATGATTCATTCCGAGAAGTTGGCTAATTTAGGATAAACTGGAAAAGAAATTAACCTTCCATGCTCATTCCTAAATTCTTTAATTTAGCCAAAAGATAGGTCATTTCAATGCAAAATTCATGCATAGACCTTGTGTCATTATTCTTTTATGGTTGTAAGATTTGCCATAAGTTTTCCAACTAGGGATTTGCTTGCAATCTTAAACCGTTCTTCTATACATTTATAGTTTTTTTTCTAGCCGTTATGTAGAAAATTTTACTATTCATAATTATTGCCATCTTAAGATCATAATTTTCAGTCTATTCAATTTCACCAAAACTTTATGGAAATTCTTTTCGTCCTAAGTACTACATAATCATTATTGAACTTCACTCATTATTGCGGAGTGTCAAATTCAAGTACAGTACTCTTAATATGAACTCAACTTTCTCTTTTCATTCCGAGAAATCGGTTCCCTTAAGAACTAGAATAGACGAGAATTTATATGACAATCTTTTATAAAATTTATAATTTTGAGATATACAAGTTTAAATTAAGCTTTTAAACATAATTAACACATATATTTATATTGAATACGTATGCCAAGAATTTATGGTGCTCCTGTGGGTAGCAACCATATTTTCATCAATAATCATAGTATTCAAAAAAAAAATTTATGAGTGATGTATCAAACGGACTTAGTTATCTATGGATATACTTTGTCCTCACATTACAAACACTCTATAAGTCATACGATCGTATTTTATGTTCATAGTCTACCCGTGGGTAACTATTTATTACACAGAAACATCAATGCTTATTGAAACAATTATTTTTTATTTCGCAAATCATTTTAGAATAAAGTCACTGTGGTGATATCTTTATCCTAATTTTGCTCTTTATATGAAAATATTATTTTATAAAAAATCATGCATAAATTACTTACTTTAATTTCTATACGATTTATGTATAGAAAAATTTATGCATCGATTATCTCTCATTTCAGATATCGAAATAGAATACATACATATCACGTATGATTCAAGATTTCCGAAAACTCTTATCGGTTTTATACTGAAACTTAAACATTAATTTAGATCAATTTTTTTATCACTTAAGAATTGATCTACTTTCATTCTTTAAAACGTAAAATCTATTACACTTTCTGGATTAGCTAGATGTTTATAACCATTAGCTCTGATACCACATGTTAAAACATGATTTTACATGAACCCTAAGATCTTTAACATCTAGACTAATCACATAATAGAAATATAAGAAGGATTTGCGGAATACCTCGATTCATGGTTGCGAAAATCTTCTTGAACGGTTATGATCATGTAAGATGATCTCATGAACTTTAAATTGGAGTTAATCCTTCTCTCCACAAGATGATCTCTTGATCTTTAAGTTGGAGCTAAGCCTTCTCTCCTCTTGCCTACAATCTTTCTTTATGTGTTTCTCTTTAGATTTTCTTGATGTTTCTTTGTGGTGGTCCAAAGCCAACTATTTATAGGTGGGGAGAGAGACCAAAAGCTTTCTCACCAAGTTTTGATAACTTTATTGGCAAGTTTCTTCTTTAATCTCAACCATCCATCATGGTTGAGTAGTGACAAGTGTTTAGTTTTCTAGAATCATTCATTCATACAATGAGCTTGTTCTCCTTTGATGCACTGAACATAATCAAATGCTTTCCTACAATGACACATGTTTCATGAGTCATCTAGTGAGAAACTTCTAGAAGAAGTTACTTGTCCATTAGGTAATCATCATCATTAGAAGCTTAACTCCTTAATCACCCTTTTATTGGTTACCAATTGTCTTTAAGATTTAACAATCTCAATAGCACTAAGTTTTCCAAAAGACCACATAATGGTTTAGAAATATTCTCTTCCTTAATGAAATATTTCTTACATTGCAAACAAGTTTAACATGTGCCTCCACCAACTCAGGCATATCCTCACTCAAACACAAATGGTCATAGTCAACGATGTCTACGTAGTTCAATTACTTCAAAGACGGGACATTAATGATAACTCTATCATTGTAAGACACTCCTTTAGGGAGGTGTAAGTCATAATTATACTGATAGAGTACAGAAAATCTCTCCAAGGAAGGCATTATAACAGAGAATGATGTCACAGGCGAGTTATCGGTTTTGTCCACAACCAACTCCTCCAGAACAGGGCAACCCTTTAAAAGCATGCGCTGTGATTCTTCGTTTTTGTACTCCACATTCAGAAGATGCAATGTTTTCAGAGACGAAAGCGAGACCTCGAGATCATGAGGAACATACATGTTGGGGATGGATTGTACCCATCCTCAAAGCCCATCGAACAAAAGCTCAACCGAGTTAGCAAATCGGCCCTTAGCCGAGAAGCCGCAACTCGGCGCTTACGGCTCGACTGCGGACTGCTTATAACCGAGCAAGGAGCAACTCAGCGTCGACGGCTCGATGATAAGTTAGGCCCGATAGGCCGACAAGGCCCAATCAATTGGTAAGGGAGACTAGGTTAAGTCACCCGAGCAGGGAGTATAAAAGGGGAGGAGAAAGCAAAGGAGAAGGGATCGACACTTAGACACAACACACTGAGCAGCGAGATTAGGGTTTTTGTCCGTACAATCATCTCTCCGTTTGTTGTACTTTTCCGGTTAAAAGCTCTCCGAGCTCTGGCTTGTTTCCTCGTTTCTCCACCTTTGTAATCTCACTCCAAAATCTAATAAATACCTCTGTTCAACCAATTTTTAGTATTGTTTACTTCTCTTGAGACCAAACTCACCTTAAACAATACACAAGAACCGATCTATAAAGCATAAAGACCACAAGATTTGCAAATGTATACAGACAAGCTGGCAGTGTCAATGGATCATCGCCGTGGTAAGTATCGCGGTCACTACAAGAAAACACCGGAATTCTGACGGCGGTTCCGACGGACACAAAGGTCGTCGGACGTTTTTAACGACTTTCTGACCAATTTCCGACGAAAACGAAAAATATGAAGTCGTCGGTATTCCGTCAATATATTCTGACGGAATACCGATGAAAAGAGATCCGTCGGTATATTCCGACGACATTACGACGACATTCTGATAAAACATGGTTCGTCGGTATTCTGTCAGAATATACTGACGGAATACCGACGATATTTCGATCAACATATATAATCGTTGGGGTCGTCGGAAATTCGTCGGTGTATTCTGACGGAATACCGACGACATAAGATTTCATAAATGTTTCGATATGTCCTCGGTAATCCGTCAGAAAATACCGACGACATTCTGACGGATTGGACATGTCCGTCGGAATGTCGTCAGTATTTTCTGACGGATTACCGAGGACATATGGTTTCATTGTATTTTTGATATGTCCTCGGTAATCCGTCAGAAAATACCGACGAAATTCTGACGGACTGGACTGATGGATTACCGAGGACATGTGTTTCTACAAAATTTTAAACATATAAATCTACAAATTTATATGCCAAAAGTATGAAAATAACACATAATAAGTCTTAAGTATAGTATTAGATTGCAACCGTTCAAATATAACAACTCATTTAAATATTTATGTATGCATATCATTGTTTTCACAACATATCATATTAACATTCATATACTTATACAATCATATTTATAATCTTACACTACAAAAAAATGTTGTTGTGTTAAATCATGTTATAAAAATATTTTTATTGTTAAATATTTATGCAAATACTATATTTCTTATCAAAGATTTGGATTTTGCATTTAGAAACTTGAAACCAACCCCTAAACACTAAGTCGTCGGAATTCCGTCAGAATGGTTCATCAGTATTCCGTCGGAAAATACTGACGGACAATATATATGTCGGTATTCTAATTTCCTCGGGAAAGCCAAACCGCGTGAAAATTTTCGCGAACCGCCTTTTCGTATATATTTAATGATTCCGACGGAATACTGACGAATTTCGTCCGTCAGAATCATTAAATATAAAAAAACCCTTCTTCTTCTTCTTCGTTATCTTTGCCTCTCTCTCAAACCTCTCCGCGATTCTTCTCCTTCTGACGGCGGTTCCGGCCAAACTCGAGATCCCTTCACCGGCAAATCACCTCATCCTCATATCTCTTCCCCAAACCCCTAATTATGTAAGAATCATCCCCTCCTCATCTAATCTCAAGTTTTTAGGGTTTTGGTTTTTAGATTTTAGATTGTTTGATTGTAAACTCGAATTTTAGGTTGTTTGATTGTAAATTCTAGGATTGAATGGATAGTTTAGGATATATATATATATATATGTGTGTGTTTGGATTGTTGTTTGGTTTGTTGTTTTATTTTTTTTTGGATTTTTTTGGTGTTTTCGTTAAAATTCAAAACGTTTTTCAAGTTTTAAAACATTTTTTGATTTTTTTAAACGTTTTTTGATTTTTTAAAACGTGTATATGATTTATAAAAACGTTTTTATGATTTTTGAAAACGTTTTTTTATTTTTCAAACGTTTTTTTGACTTTTTTAAGGTTTGTTTTTATTTTTAAAACGTGTATATGATTTTTAAAAACGTTTTTATGATTTTTTCAAAACGTTTTTCAAGTTTACAGTATATATAGAATTTTTTATAATTTTTATACATATATATATATATATATAAATTTTTAGTATTTTATAATTTTTTATACATATATATGTATAAATCATGTATAATAAAAACTTTAAGAATTTTTTATAATTTTATACAT
>OVBX01004549.1:0-10882 GCA_900406325.1 Erucastrum elatum
GCGTTGAGTACAGGAGGAGGAGGTGTCGGCGAAGGAGAGACACGCGCCGTGCTTCTTCCTCGCAGCAGTACGTTTCGTTAGCTCAATTGGAGGATACTGGAAACACTAGGTATCGATTTTCGTCTTTTTAACAGTTTTGGATTAGATTTGTGCTTTGATTTGATCTTGAAGCAGCAGAGTTTCTGTACATGGAAGCAACTGTATATACAGACATTGATCAATGTGGAATCTTGGATTCTTGGTTGATGTTAGTTGATGCCTATACAAATGCTTTGATCTGGAAGCAACGGCGTTTTGTAGGTCAAATACATGGAAGCTACTGTATGTACATTGATCAGTTTTCTAGGTTTATGTTAGTTGATGCTTATTGTATCTGTGGATCAAAATGCAACTTCTCTCGTGCCGTATCCACATTTAGGTTAGATGATATTGAACTGTGTCATTGTTTAGCTTTCTTTTTGGTGGATATTGATATCATCTGCGTATTTTCTTGCCATGTTTAGAAGTTCAAGCTTGATCTAGAACATTGGTGGAAATGATCTTTTATCAGAGTATCAGAGATTGTTTTGGCCATTTTCATCGTTCGTTGTTGTTAGTTTGAGTTTTCTTTCCTTACCATTCTACCCTTTTTTGATCAATTTGAAATCGTGGTTTCTAGGTTAATGTTAGTTGATGCTTTTAGTATCTGTGAATCAAAATGCAACTTCTCTTGTCCACATTTAGGTTAGAAGATATTGAACTGTGTCATTGTTTAGCTTTCTTTTTGGTGAATATTGATATCACAAGCTTATGTTCTTGTAATGTTACGAAGTTCATACCTGATCTTGTGTCAGAGTCCCACAGAGGGCTTAGGCCATTTCGATCCCTCTTGACCCTTGTTTATTGTTGATGTTTAGTGGTCTCAGTAATTCTGCAAAGCATCTTGAATCAGCCAACACAATGTTCTCGTTCATCTGGTGGGTGATCGGATTCTACTGGGTATCTGCTGGAGGCCAAACACTCTCTAGTGACGCTCCTCAGCTCTATTGGTATGCTTTTTTATTTTTGAAAATTGTTTGTTTAAATTTGTAACTCCGGCGTTTTTTTCTTATCTTGCAGGTTGTGTATAATATTTCTTGGTTTCGATGTTTTCTTTGTTGTATTCTGTGTTGCACTGGCTTGTGTTGTGGGCCTTGCTGTTTGCTGCTGTCTTCCATGTATAATTGCAGTCTTATATGCTGTTGCCGACGAGGTAAGCTCTCTTCTACTTCCATTCCCATAACAGTTACATAGTTTAGAACCTGTTCTTCCATCTAAAGAAGTTCAGTTCAGTAAACTCAACTCCGAATTGGTGCAAAACAGGAGGGAGCATCGAAGAAGGATATAGATCAAATGCCGAAATTCAGATATAGAAAGATTGGCAACGGTGAAAAGCTCCCAGGCGAAACTACTGACCGAGGAATAATGACGGAATGTGGAACAGATTCACCTATCGAACGCTCACTTTCTTCAGAAGACTCGGTACTCCTGATAATAACCATTTTAATATACTTCCTGTGTGTTGATAATAAACAATTTCTCAAAAGTGTTTATACTGAGAAGGCGTTGCTTTCTTGTGATTCTCTTATGCAGGAATGTTGCATATGTCTGTGTGAATATGAAGACGGAGTTGAACTAAGAGAACTACCTTGTAACCATCATTTTCATTGCACTTGCATCGACAAATGGCTTCACATAAACTCTCGTTGCCCGCTTTGCAAGTTCAACATCTTGAAGAATGAAAACGAAGTCTAGTGAATCTTTTGTGGGGATCACCTGAACAAAATCTCAGACCAGAAGTTTTCAGGTAAATGTAAAAACTCTGGTGCGTGTTTTAAGTGTTGTGCAGTTAGAAATGTAGATCAATGTATTTGTGTATTACATTGACCAGTGAGAAACATGTGAATTCAACTTTGGACCTGTATTTTTTCTTGGTGTGTCCACATGAGAACATACACTTTATATTTCTGGTTTTATTAAATAAAAAACAAAATTTTATATGGGGAAGCGGTCACAAAATAATCGTTTCCGTGTCTGACTGAACACAAATTAACGGCTGCGTCACGCCGTTACTCAAAAAACATGCTAACGAAACTTGCAAGTTAAACGACGATTTAAAACTTGCAAGCTAAACGACGTCGTGGTTGGTCAAAAAAGTGTTGTGTCGTTATGTAATTTCGAATTCTTGAAAAAGCATTTAAGGAGTTGCCAAAACAAAAGTCAGATGGGTAATTGTATGAAAAGAATCTTAAGTGTAAGGACGTTTTGGTCAATTGCGATCATCACTCGTGCGTGCTTTTCCGCGCTTTCCCCCAAAACCTCCCGAAGCGAAGCTCCTCTTTCTTCTTTGATTTCCATGGGTGAGGAGGACAACGGAGTTCGCTAAAGATTCCTCTTCTTCTTCTTCTTCGTCATCAGTTTCAAGATCTACCCAGAGGCGATTTCTCTCTCTCTTTTTTTTTTAATCGTTCGGAGTGCGAGTATGAACTCTCTGTTGGAGCGTTACAGGAACGATCGACGCAAGCTCATGGAGTATCTAATGACATCGGGTTTGGTGAAAGAGCTTCGTTCCCCTTCTGGTTCCTCATCCACTTCTCTTTCTCCAGCTGATTTAGATGCTCTAAGTGCCGATTATGTCTTGGATTGTGTGAAATCAGGTCAGTTTACATGTCCTCAAGAAAATTTGAAATTGGAAATTTTTCGCTTAGGGCATATAACATATCCGTAGTTCGTGTCTGTTCCTGAGTTGTATGTACAAATGGTTATTAATGAGTTAAGCTTGTCCCATCTTCCTCATAGTTCTTAGTGAAATTGATTTTTTGATTTGTCAACAGCAACCATCTGAATCATCCATTATCTAATTAATATAACCTGTTTTTGAAACACTCCACAGGTGGTGTTGTTGATGTCTCCAAGGCTACAAAGAAATACAATTTTGAGTCCTCCTTCCCCGTTACGGTAAGGATGAGTTTCTATCTTTATTCTTCTTTGTTGGTGTCTTTAAATTCATTATATGAGCTTAGAAAATCTGCATTCTAAATGGGATCTACCTAGTTTGAGTAGTAAACATTGTCAAATTGTTGATTTACAAATGGATTGTATCATTGGTTGTAGGTAGATCAGTAATGATTGGAATTCAAATTTTGTTTTATTCAACCAATGCATACTCCTACAGACTTCATGTGGCTTAAGCTGTTGATGTAAAAAAACAATGCCTTTCGTTGATAATAACCCTTTTGAAGTGATTAGTTGTTCTTGATGATTCAAATTTGCAGATACACTCTGAGTCTAGAGATTCCTATTTTCTTGTGTCGAGTCCAGATGCAGCAGGTTCTCCCCCTCGTCGCTTACCTCCCCAACCGGTTAACATGGAAAACTCTAGCAACAATGGTCACATTGATTCTTCTAATACTCCTTCACCTATAGACAACCACATCTTCAAAGAGGAAACACCTGACATCAAACTCATGAAGCCTATCAAAATTATTCCTCTCGGCTTGCCACCCTTGAGAACAGGTATCCCATTTGACATTCTGTCCTAGCGTTTCCTTTTGAATCTTGATTAAGTTAGTTTCCATCATCCGAGTGAACTGATACATGGTGTTAGGAATTTTGAAGGGTTGTCGGATGATGATCTGCGAGAAGCTGCTTATGAATTAATGATTGCCTCTATGTTGCTTTCGAGGTGCTTACTCTCTTTCTTTTTTCCTTCATACATGTATATTCGGTGGTGCTTATGATTCAAATCAACCTCCAGCTATTTTGCGAATTGACATGTGTGGTTTTTCTTTCTTCTGCACATTGTTATGTGCTTGTCATGAACAGTGCTGATGCATATCCTACTCAGAGAAGAAAGATGGAAAAAGGCTCAAAACTTTTGTTAAGTTTGAAGAGAAAGGAGAAACCACAGCTGCAGCCTCAGACCTCTAATGCTCACTCAGAGGTCATCAACATGATCCGTGTCCAGATGCAGGCAAGCTATAAAATTAATATCTATTTTAATGTTACGTCCTAGGGAACCAGAAGGTCTTCTGTCTATACAATTAACAAGCACATTTTAGATAACCGAAAGAATTAGAAATTCCATTTCTCAAATTTGCTTAAGTTGGATTATATGTGTTACTACTGTACATCACATTTTTAATCACTGTTTGTTGCTTTTTAATAGATTTCATCAAAGATGGATACATGCATACGGAGAAATCTGGTTCAGTTGGCTCAATTGAGGACAGGTGAACAAATTGATCTTCCACAATTAGCATTGGGGCTTTTGGTTGGAATATTCAAATCAGATTTTCCTAATGAAAAACTCTACATCAAGTGGAAGACTAGACAGGTGATTTATTAACTACATATGTCCTTATGAAACTGCTTGAACATTTTCGTTGAGTTCTTGGTTTGATACTGATTCAATGATATATAATAATATCACGTAGGTCTAGATGTCATCCATCCTTTTACTTTTCTGTGATTTGTATTTTCTTCTCGCTCTCCTTGGAACTTCCATTAACAAAATATTTCATTTATAAGCTTGAACCAAGAAGAGATTGATCGCCACATTTGTATATTGATTTCATATGCTTGTGTGGTTTTGGTTGCGTTGCATATTGAATTTACTTCTTTATCACCCTGCTGCACTGTGGACAAAATATGCATATTCAGTATGGTGCAAAGACAATTAAAGAATGGTTGTTTCAGTCAGTAAGTAAAGTATCTTTTCTACCGTCAATATAGGCTAACCTACTAGAAGAAGCTCTCTGTTTCTCACGTGGCCTGGAGAAAAATGAACGAGCAACTTTGAGAAAATGCCTTGCAACGATTAGAGAATCAAAGGTGAGTATTATATTTGTGGTCTATATGTTTCACAGCCAGCAAGTACGAAATGACTTAACAGGCTTATCTTTCTTGACTCTAAAACTATTTGGGCTGGCATAGGAATGGGACGTTGTAATGTCTTCTTCACTGCGGATTGATGTTTTATCTTCTATAAGGCATGTGGCATCAAAGTTGTCATCACTACCTGGCCGATGTGGAATTGAAGCAGAAACATATTATTGGACTGCTATATATCACTTAAACATTAGACTCTATGAGAAATTGTTATTTGGCGTATTTGATGTTCTTGACGAGGGTCAACTCATAGAGGTAGATTTTCTTACTTCTTGTTTTTCTTCTTATCATGTGTCGTATCCAAATTTGTCACTGACTTCAAATGCATATCAGGATGCCTCATCAATGCTTTTCCATATGAAATCAATTTGGTCGACATTGGGCATAACTGAGAACCTACATAGTGCAATATATGGATGGGTTCTTTTTCAACAGGTATGCCTTTACCTCAATTGGTTTTACTTATTGTTTTGACATCTGCCTTTACATATATGGATGGGTTGTTTTTGCTATTTGATTCTCGCTCCCGTTGCATGAATGTTGCATTTATAATTTATACCAGATGAGAATTTAAGGGAGCCATAACATTTACTCCTTTTCTGTAAAGTTTGTGAGCACAGGTGAACCTTCTCTTCTAGGAAGCGCAATTAAGGAGTTACAGAAAGTTACTTCCACTGAAGAGGGCAACCCGAAGGAAGATCTTTATTTAAGTCGTCTCGTATGTTCAAAGCAAACCACTGGAGCTGAGATACACTTAAGTCTCTCCAAGGCAATTTTCACTTCAGTTAGTGCGTGGTGTGATGATAAACTTCAGGACTACCATCTACACTTTGGTAAGGTCAGTTCTCGATCTGTTATAACGTCTGAATATGTATATAATTTTGCGTATTCTTTTCAATTTTTCTGGCAAAAACTCTTAGATAGATGTATACTGGTTTGCGTGTAAGTTACTATTTTCCCTGGTAATCAAGATCATTGGATAATGCCTGTTTCCATCTCTCTTGTAGATTTAATCATGTCGAATTCTTGTTTGCAATTCTGTCGTGACGTAATAAACATTGTTCTTTAATAAGTTTCTTGATTTTCTATGTCTCCTCAGAAACTTCGGGATTTTGGAATGCTTGTCAGCTTGGCATCAACAGTTGGACTACCTCCAGCTGACTGTACTAGAACTGAGGTTGGCATTTTGACTGTTCTTTTCTTTTGGCTTTCAGTTTATTTATTCTCTTTACTTATGAATATCCAGTTGAAGTTAACATGTCTTGGATAACGGGTGCATGCCATAATTCGCCTTATCGGGCCCTTACTAGCAGTTTAAATTAGTTTTTTTTTTCATTTTTGATATTTGACAATTGCGTAACTTTCATGTGCTTCTCTGCAGTACAATTAACTAGCCATGGCTAGACATTTTTTTCTGGCATGACTATTCCTTATATGGATTAAGTGATCATTGTTGATAAGATCTTAATTTCTGCTGCAGCTTATCAAGCTAGACACATTGAGTGATGATGTTGGTGATAAGATACAGTCCTATGTTCAGAATTCTATTAAAGGTGCATGTGCTAGGGTAAGCTTTTATCTTGATAATCTTGTATTGCTACATTGTATTTAATCACTCAGTCATATTATGTAACATATACNAATCACTCAGTCATATTATGTAACATATACTTCCCCAGGCTGCACATTTTGCGTATGTGAAATCTCATGGTGAGCGCACGCATGCTCTAGCTCTGCTTGCAAATGAACTGAGTGTCATTGCAAAGGCGGAGATCAATGAGTTTGTCCCAGTTTTTTCCAAATGGTTACCTGAATGTATGATGATCTCGGCCATGCTGCTGCATCGATTTTATGGAGAAAGACTGGTTTGTCTCTAATCATTTCAGTACTTAAGAGTTTGTAGTTTGTCTCTGGTATATATATTTATGATTGATTTTTTATTTACTGAAACAGACGCCTTTCCTCGAAGGGGTTTCATCCCTTTCTGGTGATGTTAGGAAAGTTGTTCCCGCGGCTTATATGTTAGAGGAAGCGTTAACTCAACTGTATAATTGTCATAGCAAATCCAAGTTGCACAAACCTAACCTCCACAAGTTGAAGAACTACGAGGTCACTGAGAAGATCACAGCTCTTATATGAATTTAGTTTCGGAACACAATATTCTCTATTCTCAGTTTTATGGTTTATGCGCAGATAGAAAAGGTTGTCAAACCAGTAATGCTGGACTGGCTTATATCTCAACATGATCATATCTTGCAATGGACTAGGCGAGCTTTTGAAATTGAGGTCATATATTCTTCCCATAATATTTTGCTGTTGACAGTTGATAGACTTTAACGTTTGGTCATAAGGGGAAGGTACTTATTTGATGAATCACTTAAACCTCATCTGGTCAGTATTGAGAAATCCTTGAAAAAGTTGCATATATGGTTTTAAAATCATAATATACAATGATAAAGGAAAGATCCGTGAAGTCCGAAAGATGTAACAGACTTCGCATCACTTTCACAACCAAACAAGTCTAAAGCATGATGAAGACTTTTATATCCAAAAGATGGAAACATGAATGTAATTATTATGAATTTTCTATAAGCAGGAGTGGGAGCCTGTATCAGTTCATCAAAGACATGCTCCATCAATCGTTGAAATATTCAGGATCATAGAAGAGGTATATTTATATACTATCATGACATCATTTACGAGTAATAGTGTGCAAAGTGTAGTAGCTTAACAGCAGTCTCAGACATATTAAACGAATCAATATCCGAAAACGTTTTAATTCGCTTTGGGTTGCCTCTGGAATTACATCTTGGTTTTGTTTAAGTACTTACTTTATCTCTAGTATGATTCAGTCCACATTTGTTTTTGGCACTGCACTATTTGTTTTCCATTTTAGTTTCTCATCTCACTTTCTTTGCAGACTGTGTCTCAGCTGTTTGGTTTACATCTACCTGTTGATATCACACATCTTCAAGCTCTTCTCTCAATAATATATCATAGCTTGGATACTTATCTTCAGAGAATTCACGATCAACTAGGTACCGCTCAACTCCACATCTTCATACAGCTGCTACCGAGTCTTGTACCATGGAAAATATTATTATAAAACCCTTTTAACTGATGTCAGAATCCCGACACACATGCTTGACCAGGCTCTTATGTGTCTGATAGTATATTGTTTTGGGGATTGTTTGACACGAACATTTGAGTATATATATATATATATATATATATATACATATAACAGCCTAACGGTTTCAATACTAACAATGAGCGTGTGCCTGCAGTTGACAAGAAGCTTCTGTATCCGTCAGCTCCTCCTTTGACTAGATTCACAGAGGGTGTTATGCCAGCAATGAAGAGAAAGTCGCTCGAGTTTACTGAGCCAGATAATAAAATGGTTAAGAAATTGGATGAACTGACAATACCGAAACTCTGCATAAGTTTGAATACACTATGCGTAAGTTCGTCTTTACAGACTAAAACCTTTATATTTCCCCCCTCTGAATGTGAAAACTAAACAGTACGACTTTTTCTTTGTCTACCCTGTGTTAATGAACCCAGTATATTCAAAAGCAAATCAGTGCAACAGAAGATGGCATAAGGAAATCTTTGACACTTGTCCGATCCTCTCGGGACAAGAGATCAAGTAAGCTCATCCGCTAGGGACTGCACTTTTTTTTCTCTTCTTTTTTGGTGGTTGCCGTGTGTTAGAGTGTGCATTGGTGGATCCATTTGATTTACATGATCTTGTTTCAGAAATCGAGGCTAACGAAGCTGAAGAGGAGAATTCATTGACGCATAGTGAAGCTGTTGATGAACTCTTTTCTACCACCTATGACAGCCTCAGGGAAACCAATGCTAATTGCATAACCAAAACCCGCGACCTAATTGGTAAGCTTATAAAAGTCTCATGTTCATGGGCAGTAGTACTTCGGATTTGAGATAAACTGAAATGTGTCCAAACTGGACCAGTTCCCTGCAACCTTAAGCGTCTGAATTCAAATTGTCTGATTGAATAAATCTTCTTACCCACAAAGAAGATGGATTAGCATTTTTATACTATCTGGCAGACGTACATAAAAGATATATTAGCAAATTATCTGCCATTATCTAAGATACTCATGAATGAGCCATACATATGTATCATGTTCTGCTTGCCAACGTACACATTTCACCTGATGATGAGAGTAAATGTTTAACGGATCTTATCACTTTAATAGTTGCGTTAAAGAGGACAAAGAACCCAGTTAATCTCTGTGTTTATTGTTGCTCTGTTAACAGGGGCAAGAGTGATATTCTGGGATCTGAGAGATATGTTCCTAGTACAGTTGTACAATGGCACAGTCGAAGGCGCCCGCTTGGAAAGATTACTCCCTCACATTGATACTGTAAACAAAAATCATCTCTTTCCCTCATTCACCCGTTTGTATTAAGAATGAACTTACACTGACAAATGCGTTGCGCAGGTCCTTGATAATGTATGCAGTTTGAGTTATGAAGACTCGCGAGACATGGTGGTCTTAAGCATCTGCAGATCCGCATTGGTAACACTTCTTGTACCTCTTCACATACAGTATGTGTACAAGTAATATAACTTCCAACTTCTTTTGTGCTCACCAATACCTCTCCCCCACAGGAAGCTTATGTTCGAGTACTACTTGATGGAGGTCCAACCCGTGCATTTTCGGATTCAGACATACCATTGATGGAAGAAGATCTTAGTATTTTGAAGGTGAGTAATTGACATACCTATTTTGAAGTTCTGTACAATTATGCTGGAGTTTGGTATATCTATTCATGAATATGGTAGTTGAGTCGTTGACTGACCTTTGTCATGCATTCCGGTAGGAGTTCTTCATTGCTGATGGAGAAGGTCTTCCCCGTTCCCTAGTTGAACAAGAAGCAAAACAGGCGAAAGAGATCCTCGACTTGTACTCTCTCGAGGTGAATGTCCTTTTTTCGCTTGAGAAGTTGAATCCCTTTCACAAAACAAATCAGAGAAACTAACGTCTTTCGGGTTATTATATGCCATGTCGGTATCAGAGTGAAATGCTGATACAGATGCTAATGACCGCGAGCGAACTAATTGACATGGGAGTGAGTTCAGAGCAACGGCGCTTGGAGGACGCACAGACACTAGTCAGAGTTCTTTGCCACAAGAAAGACCGAACCGCCTCCAAATTCTTAAAGCGACAGTACGAGTTTCCTATGTCATCAGGTAAGACCATGAAAACAGAACAGGACTTGAACTATCTTTTATTAGCTATAAATAACAATTTTCATCATCATCATCATCATCATCATCATCATCATCATCATACAGGTAGACTACAATTGTTCTGAACTAAAAGAACATTATAATTCTATAACAAACGTTGCCATAAAACTGAAAAAATAAACACTGGTCTTGTGCTGCTTTTGCAGAGTATGAAGATCCAACTTCGAATCACCCTGTCTTATCCGAAATCGTGAGAAGCACGTCTACCCGCTGGAGCCTAACGAGTCAGAGTAGTTTTAGTTCCATCAAGAAGAAGATTCAAGATGCAACTTCAGAGATCAGGAACAACTCAGGATGGTAGTAGGATCTGCGTTTATTTTGTACCCCCCAAACAAATGAATCTTTGTTCTCCTAAACTGTGAGACATTCAGAGTCTTTGTTCTAATAACCAAACACTGCTTCAGTTTTCTGCTCTTGTCAGCTCAATAGCTTGTCTATTCAATGGAAACCAGTGACTTTTTCCCGGCAAAACTTTTTCAGTTTCCGAGTTCAAGCCATGGCCCATNCAAGCCATGGCCCATTTTGATCATCAGAGTTATTATCCTCCTCCATAGGCTCTGACTTAGCATCAGAGCCTTGCTCTCCTCCCTCTTTTTTTTTTTGATCAAACTCTCCTTCCTCTTGGTTACTCTCTTCTCGTCTTTCATCATCCTCTTCTTCCTCTGCAGTAACCAACTCGTCTCTCCTAGCTCG
>OVBX01004550.1:0-14437 GCA_900406325.1 Erucastrum elatum
GAACCGCCATCCTCAACAAAGTATGTCTCTCTTGTCAGACCCTGACCAGGACGGGGATACAAGAGCTTGATCATAAACTACTAGGGGGAAGGAAGAGATAACCTGAAGGCTTCGAGGACCAAAACAGAGACGCTTCGGCCAACGAAACCGAAAAACGGGCTGAGAAGAGGCTGTCTAAAACACGCTGAGAACGAGCACCTGCAAGCCATTGATGGACTCCAGCTTGCCTGGAAGATTGAAACCCACCAAGCACTGGGATAGCTGTAGACCAAGCGCGCCGCCACAGAGAGGGAATGAACCTGCAGAGACCACCCGAAGGTCCAACCGACTCACACGCATCACCTCTAAAAACTAGAGGATGAATCAAAAGCTAGGCTGAAGCAACAACCGGTGACAGGACGGTGTTGCAGAAAAGATGAAGAACAGGCTCGAAGTACCCAAACGGAAGGTGCACAGTTCCGAAAAGGGGATCTCTGCTGCTTAAACCGAAGGCTGGAGGAGACAAAGAACGAGGAACACCGCCGGCTCTCCAACGCTTGAGCATAGACAACTCCACGCGCCAGGAAAGCCAAAGGTCTTCACGCGCCGGCGAGGAAGCCCACATCCGACACCGCCAGAGGAGAAACCACCGCTGCACGTCTAGAAGTCGAAGACCTCCGAGACACATCTTGAAAGGGGTTAAAACCGGGTTCAAAGCCGAGACACCAAGGCGACAAACTAACGGAGACAACCTCATCTCCACACCGACAAAATGACAGATCCAGGTCGGGTGAGTCTCATCCAAAGTGCACGCGCCACCAACTCGAGTAAAGAACCGATGAAGCGAAGCACATCTGAAAAAACGCTTATCAGTATTCACCACCCAAAAGCCGACTCTCCTTTTACCAAACGCCTTGCTGCCACATCTTGACACCGGGGAAAGATGCCGTCGACTAGATCTGTCACCGAGCTCCAGATCCAGAGAGCCAGCGTCCGGCAAATCTCCCTAGGGCTTCGACATATCAGCAACAAGACAAAGAGGTGAGGGGAAAGCAAAGGAGAAAAGAGGAAAGGTTAAGAGAGAGCCACTGGCGACGGCGCCGAGGCCACCGTGCCGGAGGAGGAGGAGGAATCTGTTTTTGTCGAGAGAAAAGAGAGAGAAGAGAGAGAGAAGAGAGAGAGCCTCCCGTCCAAAATTGACTAAAAGTCATCATGGGAGGTTCGTCTCCCTGTGGCGATTCTGTCCGTTCAGTTAAAGACTACCGTCGGCAAGCCACGATGTCAAGACGCTGGCCCACGAAGCCGCTAAGCCACCCCCGAATCAGCATTTCGTCCGACGACTTGCCTGGGATCCATGTCCCTCAAACCAATCCGTTGCTAGTTATTTTGGCGATAGGAGAGTGCGACGTCACCAAAGTACTTGTTGATACAGGCAGTTCTGTCGACGTGATCTTCCGAGCTACGCTCGAGAAGATGGGGATCGATTTGGCCAGCATCAAGCCGTCTTCAAGAACTCTCACCGGCTTTAATGGTTCTTCTGAAACCATACTTGGAACAATCCGTCTTCCAGTCTACGCGGGCGGATTTACCCGAACGGTCAAGTTCGCTGTCGCAAGCAATCCCATCTATTTATCACTAGTGCATCAAATTTCGTGGAGTTGACGGCACAATCAAGACTGTCTGAGGGGACCAGCAAGCCGCGCAAGATCTCTTTATCGCTACCGTCAAGCTGAAACGCTCTTCATCTTTTGTCAACTCTGTTACTCCGTCAATAGCCAAAGCTTGCCCTCATAAGGAAGAAGTCCTAGAAATGCCAGTCGACGAATCAGACCCAAGCAAGACAGTGCACATCGGTGCGTACTTAGCCGACGACGTCCAACAGGCACTCCTCTCTTTCCTTAAGGAGAACGTATCAACCTTTGCTTGGTCTATGTCAGACATGAAGAGAATCGATCCAGCTATCACTACACACGAGCTTAACGTTGATCCGACGTTCAAGCTTATCCGTCATAAGAGAGGAAAGCTCGAGCCAGATAGGACAAAAGTAGTGAACGAAGAAGTCGAGCGACTACTCGGAGCAGGCTCTATCACCGAAGTCCGCTATCCTGAATGGTTAGCCAACCCGGTCGTTGTCAAGAAGAAGAACGGGAAGTCGCGTGTCTGCGTTGACCTCACAGATCTTAACAAAGCCTGCCCGAAGGATAGCTACCGCTTCCCAACATCGATCGCCTTGTCGAGTCAACCGGAGGGAACGAAATGCTCACCTTCATGGATGCGTTCTCAGGCTATAACCAGATAATGATGCACCCTGACGATTGTGAGAAAACAACTTTCATCATAGATCGAGGCACGTACTGCTACAAAGTCATGCCATTCGGCTTGAAGAACGCTGGCGCCACTTATAAGCGACTCGTCAACTGGATGTTCGCTGACAAAGGTAAAACCATGGATGTCTACATTGATGATATGCTAGTCAAGTCGCTACATGCTAAAGACCACCTTAGCCACCTGCACGACTGCTTAGACGTACTCAACAAGTACGGGATGAAGCTTAATCCAGCCAAATGCACGTTTGGAGTCTCTTCCGGTGAGTTTCTCGGGTATATCGTCACCCACCGGGGCGCATCGCAGCCCTGAATCGATTCATATCCCGGTCAACTGAAAAGTGCCTCCCTTTCTATGACCTTCTACGTGGAAACAAGAAGTTTATTTAGGACTAGGCTTGCGAGGAGGCATTCTCCCAGCTCAAGAAGTACCTCACAACCCAACCCATTCTAGCCAAACCTGAGGAAGGAGACGTCTTATCACTCTACATCGCTGTGTCTAGCGCCGCGATTAGCACCGTCCTCATTAAAGAAGACAGAGGCGAGTAAAAACATATCTTCTACACAAGTAGACGCATGAAAGGTCCAGAGACGCGCTACCCGACTCTTGAGAAAATGGCACTTGCTGTGGTGGAAGCCGCTCGAAAGCTGCGCCCGTACTTCCAATCACATTCAGTCGAAGTACTCACTGACCAACCTCTCCGAACGGTCCTCCAAAACACCAACCGAGCTGGTCGACTAACTAAGTGGGCCGTCAAACTCAGTGAACTCGATATCACCTACAAGAACCGCACAGCAGCAAAGGCTCAGGTCCTAGCTAACGTCCTCACCGAATTAGCACCAGAGCTAGAACATGATCTACAGCTCCCCAGCCAAAACTAGATTGTACATGTTGACGGGTCGTCAACCAACAAGGGTTCTGGCGCTGGCGTACAACTCCAATCCCCAACTGGCGAACTAATACGTCAGTCGTTCAGCTTCGGGTTCCAAGCGTCGAACAACGAAGCAGAATACAAGTCACTAATAGCCGGTCTACATCTCGTCAAAGCAGTCAACGCTAGACGCCTAAGCGTCTACTGCAACTTACAATTAGTCGCCAGCCAGTTCAACGGCGACTATGATGCGCGCAACGACCGCATGGATGATTACCTCCGCGTTGTCCAGGAACTAGCGAAGGAGTTTGAATTCTTTGAGCTTACAAAGGTACCGCGTGGCGACAACTTGTGCGCTGACGCCCTAGCTGCGCTAGGAAGCAAGCTACGCGATCAAGTGAAGCGAACCATTCCAATTCATCGCATAGAAGAGCCGAGTATAAACATCCTAATCAACCCGCCTCCCGTAGTCGCTAGTGTCGACACCGCCATGACGCAAACCGAGGATTGGCGACTAGAGTTCATCAACTATCTTACAAACGGGACATTGCCAAGTGATAAGTGGGAGGCCAGGCGACTTAAAAGGCGTGCGGCTCACTACACACTCATCGAAGGCGACATTTTTCGTTACAATGCGAGTAAGGTCGCCCTTCGATGCATTCATGGCGACGAGATCCGACGCGTCCTGGCTGAAGTAGACGAAGGTGCTGGAGGTAACCATTCAGGCGGGTGAGCACTCGAGCTCAAAGTCAGAATTCAAGGATTCTTCTGGCTGACTCTAAACAAAGACTGCGAGTCTTACGCCCGTAGATGCGACAAGTGCCAGCGTCATGCTCCGACTATCCATTGTCCTATAGAGCTGCTACAAACGTCAACTCCACCATATCCTTTCACGCGTTGGGCCATGGACATAATCGGTCCCTTGATCTGTTCCTGCCAACGCCACTTCATCTTGGTCCTTACAGATTACTTCACAAAATGGATTGAAGCTGAAGCATTCGCACAAGTAACGGATAAAGAGGTTTGCGGCTTTGTCTGGAAGAACATTATTTGCCGCTATGGTTTCCCGTATAAAATTGTGACCGGCAACGGTTCGGAGTTCATGTCTGGCAACTTTAAGAGTTATGTGGTAAGTGAAACATCCGCTTAAGTCCTTCCACCCCTCGATACCCGCAAGGCAACAGTCAAGCCGAGTCGTTGAACAAGCCCTTCATGGATGGCATCAAGAAGCGTTTGGACCTGAAAAAAGGCCACTGGACGGATGAACTTGACAGAGTCCTCTGCAGTCATCGCACAACACCCAGGGGGGCGAGTAAATCTACACCTTTCTCTCTTGTATACGGAGTTGAAGCCATGGCTCCAGTTGAAGTAAATGTCACTAGTCTCTGACGTTCCAAGATGCCCTAGTACATCAAACTCAACGAAGATATGCTCCTCAACGCATTTAATGAACTGGAAGAAAGACATGACCAAGCCTTGCTCAGGATCCAAAACTATCAGCATCAGATCGAACGTTACTACAACAAGAAGGTAAGAGCGCGACCGCTGGAACTCGGTGACCTCATCATGCGCAAAGTATTCGAGAACACAAAAGAGCCCAACGCAGGAAAATTAGGCGCGCGGTGGGAAGGACCTTAAAAGATCGTCAAAGTCATCAAACCCGGCGTCTACCGACTCCAAACCTCGCACGGGGAAGACGTTCCAAGGGCGTGGAACTCCATGCACCTGCGTCGATACTACTCGTAAGGCAGTCGAGCATCAGTCGAGTAAATGGTCACCTATCACCTTTACTCGTCCGGATAGAACCGACACAGATGATAACAATCACTTATGTGCCAAAAAAAAACCGAGAAGATGCACCCTAGCGTCACTTCTACTCGTTCGAGTAAATGCGCCTTAAAACATCCACTTTTACTCGGGTAAATCGAACTACGAACGGCTTGATCCTCTTCTGAGGTACGTAGGCAGCCTTAACCGGTCCAGCTGTAACAACGCAAAAGTCCAAACTTTGTTGACGTCTACCAAGATCAAGGCGATGTCCATACACGGATACTCGCACCCACTAATCAGTTGTGTCCTGATCAAACACTCGGTTGAGGGACTAATTAGCCGGACGACACACACGTCCCCATACAAGTGACCGGCTAGAAAGTCGAATCCAGATCATCGGTTGGGAAAAAACGAGTGAATGTTTGGCGACTAAACTTGTAACCCACATATCGTTCGATCTGGAACCTTTTTCTTTCAGTTATATATGTTGACTCCCTTGTCTCCCAAAGATAAAAAAAATGTTCAGCAAATATTTATCTTCACAAGGGAAGCACCTAATATGTCCGCGATGCAACTTAGCAGACTCAAAAAACATTTCATCATGAACACTTAGTCATATTTCATGGCAAAAGATCATGGAATTGAAAGTACAAAAGTAGCATGTCCGAGACAAAAGGAGATAGCCTACCAAAAGATAATATTTGTGCAATCCAACAACAAGGAAGAACCTAACAAGGTTTCCCTAAAGCAAAAGATAACAATTCTTAAAGTAAATAACAGTACAACAACAAAAGAGATCAAGCAGAGGTCCTTTTTGGGGCATCAAGGTCTTGGACATCGACGAGAGCAACGGTGGACGGCTCCACGACCTCGCTCCGAGCAGCAACATCATCTGGAGCCAGTTGCGTCTCCTCTCCACCCTCATGATCGGCAAAACTTGCCCCTCCCTGTTCCTCGAGCGGCTTCTCCGACTCAACTTTGCCCTCTTTAACAGATGTCAGCAACGATCCATCAACTGGGTTCCCTTCCTTTGGCTGAACCGGTGACTCTTCAGTCCTCATAAGCAGTGGAGACGGCAATTCTTCAGCCTCGTCATCGCTCCCCTTTTCTCCTTCAGAAGAAGTCTCATCAGTCTTTTTGGGAGAGGAAGCCTTGTCATCAAGATGTCCGCTCGGTTGGCCGGGTAGCGCGTCTGTCACAGTAGCAGAAGGAGCCTGAAGCTGCACAGCTGCCTCAGATCCAAGCAGATCGACATTTGACCCGTAAGTATCAAGCGTCGCCATCCATCCCTTGCTTACAGACCTAGTCAGGAGAGCAAGCGGGGAAAGGGTAAGATCCTCATCAGACAAGGGAGCCACGCCTAACTTAGCAACATTGGCAGCATGCTCTGCTTCCTGGTTAACGAAGATGCCGATAAGATCTTGAGTAATTTGCAACTCTTGCTCCTTGATCATCTCAAGGCACTTCTTTGTTCCAGACGCCTGCTCAACCAAACTCTGCTCCTTTTCCAAGAGGTTGCACTGCCTAAGATGAGACCGAACGCGGTCGATGCATCAGTTAAACTTGTCGGTCATCGCCACCTCAACACGCTCTCTCTCAGGAGCGACCTCAAGGCTGCGAGAGTCCTGCAGACACTTCATCTCGTCAATCAATTTCTATGTGACAACATCCCTTTCAGCACGAAGCTCCGCCTTCTCTTTCTCCAGCTCCGCATTAGCTTTCTCGAGACTCTCCTTCTCGCGTGAGAGCACCCTCTTCTCAGCCCGATCAGTCTTGAGAGTCGTCTGGAGTCCTTTGAACTCCTCCCGAAGGATCTCTTTGTTTTTCATAATGTCAGCTCTGATCCGCTCTATGACACCAAATCTGGTTTGAGCAAGCTTCTCTGCGGCTCCAAGCTGCGCCATTGTCTACATCAGAGTCCTGTCATACTTCTCCACAAGGACGTTGAAGCTCCCGTCGGCCTAGAGGAAAGTAACCAAACACAAAACAATCAGGACCGAAGAAGATAATTATGCAACTAAAGTCGCATATAAAGGACGATCGAAACACATACTCGTCTTCTCGCCACTGAAGCCTTGGTGTACTCCTTCTTGAAAACGAGATCCGCGACCGGTGGCATCCTTATAGGCCCACCTCGAATCTGCTGAGTAAGGTCCGTACAGGGGAGTCGCCTCCTTATACGAGAAGTTCATGCAGTCCGAGAACTTAAACATCGGCCTCTCCCCAAGAAAACCTTCGGAGCGACTGGCCCGAAGAGGACTGCTCGGATTCGGAGGAGCACGAATCGCGTCAGAGGACTTTGTTCTCCCTCGAGCATCAGTAGCAGAAGGGTCTATTGGCAGATTAGCAGTCCCAGTCTCAGAATCTAGAGATTGTGGAGTCTTCTTTGTCTTTCTCTTGTTCAACTTCTTCTTATTATGATCCCCCGACGCCACTTTGACTGAACCACATCTACAGCGCTCCCGCGCGACCTCTTCTTCCTCTAGCTTCCCCCTGTTTTTGAATTATCCAAAGATTCTTCAGGAGAAGCAGTCCCCGTCGAAGACCCACCCTCCTTTGCCGCAGTCTTCCTTTTCTTCGCAGCGGAAGCCGGTTGGTCAACAGGCTGGTCGCTCGGATCAGGGTCACCCCGATGAGAAGCATTGACTCCCTCAGCCGCAACCTTTCTCTTTTTCGACACAGAAGCCGATTGCTCGACATCGACAGGCTGGTCGATCGGGTTGGGATCGCTTCTTTCAGAAGCACCGACCCCTTCATTGTTAGCCGCCGCACTTACGGCGCTCGATTTCTTCAACAGTTGAAGTTTACCCTTAAGCAAAGCACTCAAGTCCGCTCTCGCTGACATCTTTCTCGCCTGTCTAAGTTGCTTCTGTTGCTTCCTTGTGAACAAAGATAAAAGGGATTTGCACGTCCCAACTACCAACGGTTTCCTCAAATTCCAGTCAATTGCGAAAGGAAACGAAGAAGAAAAGAACAGTAGACACTATGCGGGAAAACTAGATTGATTGAGCAACTTTACCTCTTGCTATCCGCACCTACCGCCGACGGATCCACTCTCGAATCAAGTCAGGCCAATTAAGATGGCTTTGAGTTGTGATCTCTTGCGCTGTCTCAAAGAACCTTTCCGGGTATGCAATGGTATTCGGATGAGAACCTGCAAAACGAAACAAACAAGGTTAGTGACCGACTAAACAGACAAAGGTGGCGACGTATGTGTCTCTACCAATCGTCGTATTCCATAATACGGGGAAGTCGTCCTCAAGATCCTCCGCATAAACACGTTTATCAGCCTTTACAAAAAAATACGAGTGATGCCATTTTTGTGTCTTGATAGGTTGTCCCATAAGCACATTGTAATTTAAGCGCATCTTAGCCGAAAGCAGGCCATTCCCTTCTGATTTAATAGCGGTCAGCTCCTCGAAACCCTAACACTCATGGGAACGTCGATTTCAGCCGCCAATATAGTGGCATTTCTGA
The DNA here is from genome assembly GCA_900406325.1 of Erucastrum elatum. Classification (NCBI taxonomy): domain Eukaryota; kingdom Viridiplantae; phylum Streptophyta; class Magnoliopsida; order Brassicales; family Brassicaceae; genus Erucastrum; species Erucastrum elatum. Next base: position 8,423 of record OVBX01004550.1, read on the forward strand.
TCGACCCGATCATCAACTGACTAATCGCGATTTCACGTCTCCTCACATACGACGTGATCAGCCGAGGAATGGGGAACCAAAGCTTCCCGTCTTCCCCAAAGTATGATTCATACACGCAATGGTAGCCGATTGGGGGAGAGCAACGCCTCTGTTCTGGAGATTGTATCACATAAGTCACGCCGGTCCATCTATAGCGCGTCAGCATACCCCTAACAGAACCGTGAGTGGAGCAGGTCCCGAACACGTTTCCCCATCACTGGCCTCCAACCCAAGGATCACGCTTAAGCTCCGGAGGAAGTGCAAGCAGCTCCTCGAAGGTTCCATCCAAACGATAGACTGTTGGCTTACATTCGATCAGATCAAACTGGGAAAAGCGGTGCCTTACCCATAGATCTTGAGGGCTCAGACTTGATGAATCTGGATTAGGATCGACGCCCTCTCCGTCATATCGCTCAGACCCGCTAGCCGTCTGATTCGAGTCGCTCAGTTCGCTCTCTTTCATGCCTTCTTGCTCAGACTCGGTAGTCGAGCTACTCGAATCGCTCTGTTCGCTCTCCTCCTCATCGACTATTCTGGCTGTTTCCTCGCAGACACGTTCATACCCGCTAATCGCCGTGTTCGGGTTGCTCCGTTCGCTCCCTCTAACAGCGGCTGCACTAGCGGCCCGCATTGCATCCCGCAAAAACAAATCGGGACCCTCCATTGAACTCATGTTTGATGCAGCGAGTTTAGCCGGACTAACGGGAAGGGCTACTCCTTTCCCCTTCTCCTCGCGTGACAATCTACCCTCCGAGACCATGTCCCTCTCAAAACAATTGGCAGATTAACCAGAAGCGCAGCAGAGTATGTCTAGTCAACTGACTTGAAGACCGGCGGACTTAGAGAGAGAAAATAGAAAGAAAAGAAAAAGTTCGAGAGAAGGGAGAGAAGGAAGTACCTGAGGTGCAGAGAAGAATGACGAAAGCAAAGGGGGAGCAACCTATTTATAGAAAAGAATAGGGCACGACTCCCTTTACACTAATTACGCCTAAAAAGGCCTAATTGGGCTTAAAACCCATTAATCGACTCGCACCTGTGCATCTTCGCTGCCCAACCGAGTCCTGGTTATCGCCAGACCAAAGCACGGTTGAGTACGGTTCGTCGAACCAAAGATAACCGGAACCGAATTCCGGTTATCAGCAAACCGAATCATCCATGTTTGATCGACTAGACACGCTCGCCTTGTTCTACCAAATGCGAGACTTCAGGGGATAAGAACGTGCCTAGCCACCCTGCTAGACGTGCTCTTATTAGACGACTCAGCACGACACTCTCGGAGATGAATGCGCAGTAAGACGTTCGATTAGATGCACTTCTGTTCGCCTACTAAATGCGAAACTTCAGGAGACAACAGCGTGCCTAGTCATCCTGCTAGACACGCCGGGTTGGTCCGCTAAACATGGCATTCCCATAGACGAACGCACAGTCAGAAGCTCGACTAGACGCGCTTCTGTTTTCCCACTAAACGCGAAATTTCAGGAGACAAGAAAGCGCCTAGTCACCCGCTAGACACGCCTAGTTGGTCCGCTGGGAACATGCCTGGCCACTCCGCCAGACACGCCCGAATATGGAAGCGTTTCTAGCCGCTCAACTAAATACATTGCGATGGCCGATTAAGCAAACCCACATTAGTAGCATTCGCCTGAACGATAGTCGGACAAGATGAACATCAACGCGCCAGACTCCATCATTTGATCAAACCTGACTCATAAATTTGCTGCAACCTCTTGTGGCTCGCAAGCAAACTGGGGGGACTTATTTTGGGAGATGGGTTGCACCCCTCCATTAGGACCATCAAATGAAGAAGCCTAACTCGGACAAATGACCCGACTTCAGAGCATCTTTAGCGGAACGACTAAAAAGGCCCAAGAGAATCGACGAGCAAGTACGTTTTAGTAGGTCGGCTATAAGGCCCATTGGAGAAGCCCACTAAGACTCCAGACGGATTAGGGCGAACAACTAGACGATCTCCTATAAAAGAAACAAAGGAACAACGTGAAGGGCATCCACAACTTGACACACATACTGAGCGGCTAGATCTAGGGTTTCACTATTTTAGATCTCGCCTTCTGCTTAGTGTTTTTCAGTTCTCTTGTTAAACCTTGTTCCAGATCTAATAAAAGAATGTCTTTGTTCGTCCCAGTTACTTCTTTATTGTTCTTGACCCATCTTTGGTATCAAAAGTTAGCACTAAGTTAGCTTTTAAATGATGTATTAAAATGTCTAAATAATAATGAAGATAAGCATGTAAGATACATGAGCTTAAGAGCTTACTATGGGATCTCCCTGAGTCTGACGTTGGCTTCAATGTCTTCATATACATAGAACTTAAATTGGTAAGCGTTCATAGGCAGGCACATGTGGTCAAGATTGGACTGGATAGAGTTGTGCGTAAAACATATTGTTAAACAGAGATCACAAGTTAGATATACTTCTTTGCTTTTCGTAGCGAAGAAATTCATGAGGTTTTAAGTGGATCCCTGGTTTGAGTTGAGGCTGGTATCATGGAACACAGTTTGATGAGATTAACCCTTGCATCAAAGTGTGACAAAAATTAAATTAGTAAGTTGTCCGAAAGCTTGGATGAGAATCCGTAGGAATGAATTTACATTAAAAAAACATTCATACTTTTTCATCGATACGAAGAATTCTAAATCAATAAGCATCACACATTAGGTAGCGTTTCAGCCTCCCAAAAATTATGATAACCCTATTGAGACGTCGTTGAGATATAATGCAAAAGGAAACTTGCCACACGAGAAAACTGATTTTTGTTCATTTAAAATACAAATTAGTGACAATTTGAATTTTTATTTGTTAAATTTGTATTGTAATTTCTATAAATTTGAATCAATATGTGTTTTTTTTTTTGTCGACAAGATTACAGACTCATGTGGACTGTGGACTCTGTAAACCAAACTGGTTGCTCTGTATCTATATGGACAGTAAACGACGTTTGTTGCCTCACACCACATGCTAAGCTATCCGCCTTTTTGTTTTGTGTCCTTGATATATAGATAATCTCTGAACTGTGGAAACTTCTCTTGAGACTCATGATGTCCACTAAGTAGCTTGCAAAAGCCGGTCATTCTTCTGGTTCCGAAACCATCTTCACCAATTGAGAACAATTCGTTGCAAAAGTAACATTTTAGTTTAAGTTCCTCATACATTCCATTGCCCATATGAGAGCATGGACCTCCGTGTGTTATGGTGATTGACTTGTCATTGTATTTCTAGCTCCGAGTAAGCCTTCAAATCCTTCTAAAGTGCTATACCACCCCTGACCTGAGAATGTATCTTCCGATTTCCAAGATCCATCTGTAAAACACCATTGTCCCGGTCTAGACGGTAAAACAGACTCGGATACGTCCAAGACATGATTCTTCTGTAATATAGCTTGTTGTGCATCTGACCAGAGTAAATATTCGTACATAGCCAGTTTAAGGGTATCCCTTGGGTCTATGTCCAAATTACTAAATATCTTATTGTTTATTCATTTCCATATGTACCAAAGTATACACGCAAAAAAATGATCGTCCATTGCTGGTTGGATTCTCCAGAGTAAATAATCCATATTCGTAAACAGAGATTGTCCTGGAAAATAATCCGGATGCGAAGGGATCTTCAATAGAGCCCAAACCTGGACTGCTAGTGGTCATTCAAAAAATACATGATTGATAGATTCCTCAGTTGCTCCACATCTGTCACATCCAAAATCTCCCTTGAGTTATAGAATGAGAGTTATTCGTTAATGTTTTTATTTTTTATGTATTTTATTTCTTCTGTTATTTTTTATATTAGAATATCTTTTATAAATATTTATATTTTAAATCTAAGATATAGTGAAATTATAACAGAAGTTTTAATTGTAGGATTTGTACATTATTTGAGAAGTGATTTGTACATGTGTCATCACTACATTTATGTCAACAAAAAATGATGATATGAGTTTACAAAAATATGAACTGACATTAATCTAAGTGTAACATGAAAACTTAATATATTAAGATTTATGTTTGTATAAGATTTCTTAAATATGATAATGACTATTTTCTACATACGAAATTATATTTTTGGCAAAGTTACATAATATAGTAATAGCTAATTAATTTTATACCTAAAATATTTTTTCTTTATAAATATTCATTTCTGTAAAATTTTAGAAATATGGTAAAACGTAATAAACATTTCTATATCTATTAAATTAGTATATTTCTATATACAAATAATAATTACGAATATAAAATTTTATATCAGTTTATGAATCATATTTTTTTATTTTTGAAATAAGCGTAGATATAATTATATATGTTATCAAATATATATGTATATATATATATATGTTTATTTATATTTAATGTATAAATTTATTAAAACTAACCTAAAATACACATATTTAAAATAAAACTAACTAAATAATGTATAATTTGAATAGAATAATCGGTTACATAAAATATGAATAAAATAACTTTAAATTTAATTATGTTAATGAAAAGTTAAATAAAAATATAAAATTAACTTGAATAAATCAAACTAAAAATGATTAAATTATGGAAATTGAAATATAAAAGTTGAAAAAAAAAATATTTCTATAAAATAATAATATTTTTAAATTGTTTATATCTGTGTATGGGGTAGAAAGACTCCTAGTTAGTTTTATTACTAAAGTTGTGCTGATATATTGACATTTCTCTGGAATGGGCTGAGTTCGAATTAGTCGACAAATAAATCAAGCAACAGATGTAAGTGGTTCTTCTTCTAAAATTTCTGCAACACCCTCAAAATTTTAGTAGGGAGGACGATTACAAACGTAATCAGAAACATGATTCACGAAAAAGTGATAGAGAAAGGATGAAACATGGTTGAGCTTTGGATGATGGACTCATTCTATCATATGATGCTTTTATTCTCTAGGATAAGATATGTTTCTCATTTCTATCTCATTCTATGCATTCAGTATTCTTCTCTGCATGAAATAATGGAAAAACAGAACAAATACACAGTAAAATAATGGAACAGTCAATGCCTCTGAAAAGCTTGTTATTCATCATTACACGGAAGTTGAAACTGAACCTGGTGATGAGATTGAGGAAAGAGCTTTTGTTATTCTAAAACATAGTTACATAATGTGTGGTTAGTTTTCTTGACGTTTAATTTACATTCCTTTTATATTAATTTTTCAAAACAGAAAATTAATTTCTCTAAAGTTACAAGTCCCCAATTTTGACACAGAAATTATTTTAATGGAGAAACTCGGATGAACCGATACAAAGCCCAAAGGACTATGCAAGTCCAAAGCCAGCGAAGTGCAACGAATTTCCGGAGGCAAAACCATCGTAAAGGAAACATAAAAAGATTACAGGAAATTCCAAAAAATGCTTTTAGAACAACAGGATCTTACCAAAGTTGAAGAGCTCAAACGCTAATTAACGGCCATTTATTTTAATCCTTTAGCACCTAAACCACATACATCTAAAACCAACTGTTCCACTCGCACCGTCCCTTAGCTTTGTCGCGTGTTTCAGCCCCGTCCTTCTCTTGATCAGGGCAGCCTAATGAATAGAAGTGATCATATCCGATACCAAACTCTCCTATAGACTCGACTATCCATTCCCCCTTGGTGAAACCGAAAGGAGTTCACATTCCCGGCAAATCTCGCATGTAGGAATTGTGTATTGATCCACATGGGTGATATGCTAACCCCAAATCTGGATCATGTGGTCAAAACCGTTTCATGAGTCGCTACAGCCAAGTTCCAGTATGTATTATGAGCTAAGTTAATCGGGAGTGTCTTGTAGAAGCCGGAAATCGAATTGAAATAACCGTAATAAATAAACGCGAGATTAAGGAAAGAAAACGGATAGAAAGTCGAAATGAAACCCGTATAGAAAACGTTTCATGGAGTCGAGATATGGATCTCTTTCCTTAACTCTAAATATTCGCTCCGTAGTGAGACAGAACTGTACGAATATCGAG
>OVBX01004551.1:0-14437 GCA_900406325.1 Erucastrum elatum
ATCTCTTTTAGAGTTTGATTCTTGCGTTCAGCAACTCCATTAGATTCTGGTGAGTAAGGAGTTGTAGTTTGATGGATTATTCTATGTTCTTTACAAAATGAATTTAATGGACCATCATACTCACCTCCTCTGTCGCTTCTAACTACCTTAATAGTTGTTTTAAGCTGATTTTCNGATTTTCTACCTAGAGTTTAAATTCTTTGAATTTTTATAAGGTTTCATCTTTGCTATGTAAAAGATATACATAGCAATATTTTGTGCAGTCTTCTATGAAGGTCACAAAATACTTTTTCCCACCTCTAGTTGGCATGAATTTTAAATCACATAAATCGGTGTGAATTAAATCTAGAGGTTTATTAGTTCTTTCAACACGAGATGAGGGAGTTTTTGTGAGCTTAGTGTGTACGCATACTTCACATTTTTCTTTACTTGTTTTGCATTTAGGAATTAGGTTTAAATTCATTAATCTTTATATAGATTTGTAGTTCACATGGCCTAATCTTTCATGTCATATATTAAAAGACTCAACCAAATAAGCAACTGGCTCATTCTTATTCATTGAAACTTTCGGAATTACAACTTTGGGAGGGACTGTCATTACATTCATCTTGACAAGTCCATCGGTGCAAATGTGGGTGGTTGCACCAGTGTCGTACCACCATTCCCTGGGGTTGTTGCTTTCAACCATGTTGACCTCAGTCACCACTGCAACAAAGTCCTCCTCAATGAGATTCGCCTGAGCCTTCTCATCTTTGATCTTTTTGCGACACTCAGAAGTCTTGTGTCCCACTTTGTGACAGTAGTGGCATTTCCCCTTGAACTTCTCCACATTCGCATTGATTTCAATGCCTTTGTTCTTGAAATTTTCCCAAAAGCCTTCAAGGCCAAAGCAGTTTTGGAAGGCTTTTGCAGGAGAGGCGTGTGCCTTTCCTTTGCCTTTGTGCTCAGCCATGTTGACACTGTGCTCCTTAGTTGTGTCCTTGTCAGCAGCTTGGTTTATGGATTCTATCTGAAGCCTCATGATGAGATCCTCAAGACCCATCTTCTTCTTCTTATGCTTCAGGTAGTTCTTGAAATCAGCATAGCTTGGGGGAAGCTTTTGAATGAACATGAGACGCAGATGGACATCCCTTCAGCAGCGGTTTCATGGCAAATGAGCTGAAAAGCTTCCACCTGGTCCATGATGGGTTTTGAATCCACCATTCTGAATTCATCAAACTTTGCCACCACATACTTCTGACAGCCAGCGTCCTCGCCTCTGTACTTCTTGTCCAATGATCTCCGTAGCTCTTTCGCCGTGGGAATGTCACAATAGACTTTGTACAATGGATCAATCAGACGACCCAAAATGTATCCTTTGCAGATGAAGTCAGAATGCACCCATATGTCAACACTCGCTTGAGCATGGACATCTTCAACGCTGTAAAGGACCATGGGCTTATCCTCCTGCATGAACTTGTCAAGTTTCATCGTTGTCAGGAAGAACATCATCTTCTTCTACCACATTTTGAAGCCTTTGCCATCAAATTTGTCAGGCATCAGTCATTGTGTGAACACACTATGCACAGCTTGAGGAGTAGCAACCATAACAGGAGCACTTGTGGTTCCTTGAACCGAACCGGTTTGGTAAAGACCTGCACCGAAAAGGCTACGGCGAGTGGTTTTATCAATTCCCGTAGGAAGGGTAGTGTTTGTTGTTCCTGCACTGGAACCAACGTTTGTCACGCCAGTTGCACTCACGCCGGTTGCATCAGTCGCGGTGACATTGAGTGGAGTCTGAGTAGCAGTGGTATCAATGGGGGCGTTGTTGTCGTTAGTCATTTTTCTTTCTGTAAAATAAACATGAAAAACGGATCAGTACTCCAGTCAACAAATAACATATTATCTCTACTCAAAATAATAGTCAAAATTTGATTTTTCATTTTTGGTATTTGAACCAAATCATATCGATACAAGTCTGAAAAAACGTTTTGCAAACTCGCTTATAAGCATCCGCATAAACCGTTTTGTGTAGACTTAGAATGTTTCACAAACTCGCTTAAGAAAGCGTTTGTGAAAACGATTCATATATAAGAGTTTAAAATAAACTATCAAAAACGTTTTACGGATGATGCTATAAGCAATCGCAAAACCGTTTATATAAGACACTACAAGAAAATGAGCATATTGTGACTAAATTTTGAGACTGAAGTTCTCTGTAACAAATTTGTGACATATGAGAGACGATTTTATGATTAATTTTTGTAGTCACAAACTAGTATCTAATTTGTCACAATACTGTGACGGTTTTGGTCGTGACTAATGTTTGTCACAACTAGTGACATAACTGTGACAAAAATAAATGACGTAATAGCTGCGACATAATTGTGACTAATTTAACGTTGCAGTTGAAACGAATTTGTGACTGAATAACGAGTTTCAATTTGTCAGTATAAAAATACTAAATGCTAGTGACTAATTGGTACAAAACCCGTGATAAGTTTGAAATGCAGTACGTACGTTTATAATTTTTTACTAATCTGCTATTTTATTTACTTAAAGGGACCAAAATTGTATATAGCCACAATTTTATTCAGTTATAATTTATTTAAACCCTAAACTGAACATGAGTTATTGTAGATATTCATTATCAGAAAATTGTACACAGCCACGAGTTACCTACAACTTTTTTGTAGTTTTTGTTTTGAAGTCTGATAAGTAACCACGTTTTATAATATACTTTTTTGTCTGTTTCCTAACCTTTTGTTGTATTTGGCTAAAAATCACAAAAAAAAATAATTTGTTGCCGAAATAAAAATCAACAATCCTGGTAATGTATAGAACATTCGAATAAACTAAAGGTTAGAACTGGTTATATTTTTTTTTTTGTTGAAATGACATTCCAGCATTAGCCACAATATTATTATAGAAAAGATGCATTACAACTTTGTGGTCATACATAACTAATAGAGACCCTACACGCAAGCACATATCACAAAATCATAAACTATTAATAAAAATAATAATAGCTATCGTATATTTAAAATCAAAGGTTCAACCCTTACAAAAAAATATAGTTTTTATATGTAATCTTTATCTTAATATCCAAACCTTAAAACTAATCCCACCCTAGGCATACATGCTCCAAACCCTAAAGTTATAACTTCTAACCCCCAAAATCTAATTACAAATAATACAAAGATCTTATACATAAATACATAATCAATCTTAATTAAGGAAATACCATAATCAAATCTTAACTAAATTCCTATTGTTTTGAAAGTCGAAGTTTATATCAGGGATATGATAGATTTTGATTTATTTCCAAAATAATAATTAAATGAGACATATAACTACGATCAATAACACCCTAATAAATTGGCCGCCTCCACTGAAAACCCTACAACAGTTTCTTCTTCTTTCAGTTTGCTATCTCTCTTCTCTCTTTTGTTTTGTTCAGCTTTCCTTTCTATTTGGTCGATTATTTGGTCCTATCTTCTGATACTGTTCGATTTTATATCTACCTTCGACTTTGGTCTATTTCTTCCCTTTTTTTATTTGGTTATGATGTTGTCTCGTTCTTTCGCTCACTCTGTTACAGCAAAGGCGGTGGTGGTCACCATGGAATTCCAGAAAGGCGTCTCGTCCTTTATATGTAATTGAAATACCTTAGTTTTTTTTTTGTAATCTCTAATTGGATAGTAGAGAGGAAATCTAGTTGGAGAGTGTCAAACGAGTTAGTGAATCTGGTGCTTGATCAGTAAACTACATTATGTTGATATAGTTCTCTATGAATAAAATTTTATTTGTTTTTTTATTTTCTGTGTAGAGTGGATAAAATTGTTCACGCAGTACACCCAGCATAAGATGAATCTACCACATCTCATCTCCAGCACGTGTGGGCTGTTCTTAGTGAGGCTCTGTCAAGGGAATGACGGTAGTGGAAATGCGTCGTTGAATGAATACGACGGTGGTGGTGTTTGATATGTGAAATCATATACAACCCTAGAAATTTAAATGTATTCATTTTTTATTTTATCTATTGTTTAAAGTTCAGTTATCTAATTTTATTATCTTAAATAAAATAAATTGTTTTTTTCTGTTTTTTTTTAAATTTAATTTATTTGCAATGTTAATTATGATGAATTAGTATGATTTTTTTTTGAAACACATTTATGATGAATTAGTATGAATTAGTATGATTTGAAGCTATTTTTATGTGGTGGATATACGACAATATTTTAGTTATGACATTTGTGACATATTGTCATAATTAGTGACAAAAATAATACAGTATAATAGTTACAAAATGTGACCGCTCGAGGCAGTATTGTTAGTCGGTAACTGTAACATTTTTGTTACTATACATTTGTCATAATTAGTGACAAATTTAAGACAGTAAAATAGTTACAAAATATGACCATTTGAAACGGTTTTGTTAGTCAGTAATTGTCACATTATTGTTACTATTTTGCACCATCACCAATTGTGACGAATTGGTTACCAAATATATTTGTCCCAAAAAATGCGATGTTTTTATTACGGAAAAACATTTGTGACGATCGTATTGCAACCATGAACATTCAGTCACTAATTCGTCACAATGTCAATATTGTTACGAATATATTTTTATTGTGACGAAATATTTTGTCACAATATACTTATTTTCTTGTAGTGAGAGATCAGAAACGTTTCACGGATAAGCAAATAGCAAATCGCAAACATCGTTTCAAATAAAAGAAAAAACGTTCTGAAAATATCCAATAAAACGTTTTGCAGTAGTGCTAGAAAGCAAATTGCAACCCTTTTTGAGATAAAAAAGAAACGTTTCGCGGAAATGGTAAAACCAAATCGGAAACAGCGTTCCAAAGACCGTTTACAAACCTTTAAAAACCATTTGATAAAAACATTTTTCAATTCGATTAAAAGCTCTAGACAAAGAGCGATTTAGAGTTAAGATTGTAGAAGCCGGAAATCGAATTGAAATAACTGAAATAATGAAACGCGATGTTAAGGAAAGAATCAGATGAGGAAAGCGAAATAAAACCCAATAAGAAAACATTTCATGGAGTCGAGATAAGAATCTCTTTCCTTAACTCTAAATATTCGCTCCGTTGTGAGATATAACTGTACGAATATTGAGTCCCAGGATAAAACCATGGCGACGATTCACGCTTCACTCGTGAACGCCCTAACGAACTATGAACTCTACGAAACACTCTCGCAAATAAGACTTACGTTAAGGGATTTTTTTCTCTGTTGGTTTTTTCGATGTGAAAGAAGTGGCAAATGAAAGAGGCGGAGAGATAATATTTAAAGAAGAGATGGGGAGCGGTTTTCGAAACTGTTGCGAACGATTTCCGAAAACCTCTCAAGAATCTCGGAGTGGAACGTTGAGCAGCTTTCTCCACAAGTTTCTCTCTTTGTTGACTCGTTCTGATCCATTTCGAACAGACAAACTTTGTGTCGTTTTCAGACGAACTATGCGCCGTTTATTCACGAACGTCATGTTGTTTTCATGAAATATAATGGCAAACCGTTGAGCTTAACTTGGTCCAAAAAGTATCTTATTGGGCCGGAGGCCCTCCACCAAGACCCAAGACCCATGACCCAAGACCCAAGACCCAAGCCCACACCCACGCCGAGCCGGACAGACAGCGGCGGCGGCGCGCGCGTGGGGAGTCCTCTCTTCCACTAAGCTGGTTAACCCATGATATCATGGGAACATATATATATTGCTCAAAGTTGCAAGTTTTCCCCGATGTGGGACAAACTCCACTTCCTCTTCATTTACATATCATGGGTTTGGTTAGTTCAAAGNNGGTTAGTTCAAAGCCCATGTCATTTCTTTTCAATTTAATTAAAGCCCAAAGGCATTTAATTAATCCAACAAATTTGTCTCCTTATGAAAATATATATGCGTGCCTGACGTTGCATTGAGGAACAAACGACCGACGCAGCACAGTAAATAGTTGCATGAATATGATTTCCAGAATATCAGATAACATCATACGGGATTGATCAACATAATACCTCCGGCCATCTTTGGATTTATGTTTGTGGCGGCAACCACCTACAGATATGCAGCAGCAATTTTGTAGTAGAAATAATCAACCAACTATAAGGAATCGAGAAGAGCAAAAATAAAAGAGAAAATAATACTTACTTTTCCATCTTGATTGTTGCCATGACATGGTTCTTATCCTCCGTGGTCTCACTCACATAACTCTTAACAACAGTGATCTCACCTATAATATATACGGTAATTGAGATCAATATTAGTATGCTCCATGGATAAACTGATACAAATCTATATAACACAAAACATATATACACAATAAGACCATCTATATATATATATATATATATTTCATGTCCGTACCTGGATGCTGAGCATTCGTGTTGGCTAATCCGACCAGCTCGGCTTGGTCACGAAACCGAAACACCTCCTCAGGATGGGTTCGATATGAGAAATACTCACCTATTTATACCGATCTCACACCGCCTCAGAAAGACAAACGGACACTGAAGATCTTGTAGTGGGCGATTGTTTTAGTTGGAGTAAATAAAAAGTCATAACTCCGTCGGGTTCATACAGGGGGAGAAACTCAGGCGTCATGCGTCGCCATCACAGGAAAGAGAGAGAACCTGCAAATCCACGATAGAGAAATTAGGTTAGAGGGCAAGTCTAATCAGTTTGGGCCAGATAGAGAATGCAGACGTAGAGCCCAACAGGCAAATAACAAAGAAAGCCCATCATGTCTTACGTTTAAATGAAACGGTGAGTTTCAACGTGTCACACTTACAGTCATCGAATTAATGACGTGGACGCCTATGGCGCGTTCTGGAGAAAGAGAAACTTTCTTTTATATATAAAGATTATAGTTTTCATAATATATTATTATATTTGGATATACCAGATTAATTAACTTTATACTAATACAAATACATGATATAACATAATATGATTCTTCATGAATTGTTATATCATATTTTACGTGATATAATGTTTACCGTACGTGATGCTTAACAAAACATGTAATATATGAAAAATAAAAACATCTTCGTGAGGAATCATATAAATGTAAACATCAAACTAAGTAGATAGTGAAACTAATACAAACGTCTGAATATGAAATCAACATGCATGATTTTTTATTACATAGAAATATATGATATAACTTTAAACACCAACACCAATCTAAAATGAAAAGTAAATAATGTTTAGAAGGCTCCAAATATTGAATCATATAAATGTATTTAGAGAAATTACTTAAAATAACTCTAATTAATCATAAAATTTCTAGACTAATTCACATAATTTTGAAATTACTTGACTAAATTTGGAAACATACAAAGTTATTATTTTACCATTACTAATAGTTTCTCTTTAACGCTGATTTATTATGACATTGTAACTATGAGAAATATTACATAGACGATTCGACAACCGACAATACTATTTGCCTTATGAGATCTATACCTAACTGCATCATCTGAACCATCCTATGAAGATCAATGTTGAAGATCTCTTGTACGTATTTCTTCCATATTATGCATTAATAAACTACTCTCTCCAGGACTTAACCTGAATTTTCCTGTAATCTGCAAAAAAATTGCATAGTCTGAGATTTGAACCCCAGACTTGGGACAGAAGCCTTTAAACCTTAACCACTACGCTACGGTGCTTCCACAACCATTACTAATATATAAACCTTAATTAAAAAAACACATTTTAATATTAAGAAAAATTGTCAGAACACTTTTATCTTTGACGTGTTTCTCCACTAGGGTTAGGAAACGCTTTTCTTGTCATTTTGTCGCCTCCATGTCCATCTGTTCCTTTTCCGTCCACAACCAGCTTCATCTCAGTCACCTCTACCGTAACTTAGTACGTTCAAGCTTTCTTGGGAGAGAAGAAGTAGATCGATATAATAATTTATCTTATTCAGGGAAAATGTACAATTCCAACTATATATAGCCAGCTGTACAAGAGTGTAAATAACCAATCTAATTAATCAAACCATTAAACCGGTATAAACCAGATATTAAACACCAATAGGCCCCCTCGAGATGAGCTTCCAAAGATGTTATGAAGACTCATCTTGGGCATGAGATGGTTAAACTGAGTTGGAAACAGAGGTTTTGTCATAATGTCAGCAACTTGATCAGCTGTGCGTACATGAAGCGTCTTGAGAACTTTCCTCTCAAGCCAATCTCGAACAAAATGAAAATAATTCTCTATATGATTCGTTCATTCATGAAATATCGGGTTGGTGGCGATGTAAATAGCCGCAGTACTGTCAGAAAATAGGATAAGAGTGTGAACTCTCGGAACTTTCAAGTCGTTCATCAGCTTGATAAGCCAAACATTTCCTTGGAACATTGGAGAGAGCTCGATATTCCGCTTCTGCTGAAGAACAAGAGATTGTGTGTTGCTTGTTAGAACACCAACAAATCAAAGAGTCTCCAAGAAACATTGCAATGCTAGTAGTAGAACGTCAACTGTCTCGACAAGAAGACCAGTCAGCATCAACAAACCCCTTCAAAGTTAAATCAGAATATGCTGAGTAGAACAAGCCCTGACCCACAGTGCCTTTGATATAATGCAACACTCGATAAGAAGCATTGAGATGGGTATATCTTGGAGCAGAAGAGTACTGACACAATTTGTTGACAGCAAAAGTGATGTCTGGACGAGTAATAGCCAAGTACATCAATCTTCCTACAAGACTTCTATATCGCTAAGGTCCGTCAATGATTTCACCATCCTCCAGAGAGAAATGGAGATTAGCAATCATATGAGTGGAAGTGGGTTTACAAGCTAACATACCAGTGGAATTGAGAAGCTCCAAAGCATATTTTCTCTGACAAATGGAGATCCCTTGACTGGTTCTAGCTATCTCCAAATCCAAAAAATATTTAAGAGCTCCTAAATCCCTCAGTTTGAACTGCTAAGATAGGTCATGTATCAACTGTTTCGAGTTTGAAACATCAGTACTGGCCACAATTATGTCATCGACATACACCAACACATCAAGAAAATTGCCATCTGCACAATTCTTCACAAACAGAGTATGATCACATGTACCTCTTGTGAATCCCAATCGTAACAGAGCAGCAGAGAACTTAAGAAACCACTGTCTAGATGCTTGTTTCAACCCATAAATCGACTTCTTAAGGCAAAAGACATCTTTTTTAGACAAGGTGATGCCTTTCCACTCTGCATAGCCATCAGGAATCTTCATATAATTTCTTAACCTAATTCCCCATTTATGAAAGCATTGGAGATATCTAATTGGTGAAGAAACCAGTTCCTTGAAGCTGCTACTTTTAACAAGAATCTTTCTGAGTAAACCCTTTTGCAACAACACGCACCTTGTGACTCTCAAGCGTACCATCAGCATTGAACTTCAATGAATACAAAACCTTACTCCCTAGTGCCTTCTTACCATTAGGTAACGTAGTAACTCCCCAAGTTTCAGTCGCATCCATCACTCCAAACTCCTTATCAACTGCTTCACACCACTCTTTAGAAATTTTCACCTCAGAATATGATTGTGGAATGGGAATTTTAGTAATTTTATTGACAAAAGATAAGTGAGGAGATAAGATTTTAGAGTAGGAAAGACAAGAATAAATGGTTTAACGAATATTTGAATCCGACGTATAACAATGGTAATCTTGCAAGTGGGCATGTTGTTTTCGATTACGAGAAGAAATTTGTGATGGTAGAGAAGAAGATGGAGAAATTTCTGATGATTTTGGTGGATGAGTGGTACCTGAGGAAAAAGATGAAGATGGGTGAAGAGTTATAAAGCTTCATCCGCAAGAGGGTTAGACGCCAAATGAAACACATCTTCAGGAAATACAACATTCCTGGAGAATGAAATCCTATGCGTCTCCAAATCCAACAACTTGTAACCTTGCACACCAGCCGGGTACCCCAAGAAGAGACAAGCTTTTGATCTTTGTTGAAACTTGTGTCTTTTCTTAGGAGAAGTAGAACCATAACACAAGCAACAAAATGTTCTCATATGATCATAAGCAGCAGCCTTACCAGTCAACACCTCAAAAGGAGTCTTATTTCGAGCAAAGGAGATGGTTTACGATTAATCACAAAAGCAGCAGTCAATTTTATATCACCCCAGTAAGCAAGTGGATGATGAGATTGAAACATGAAGCCTCTGGTTACATTCAACAAGTGCTGGTGTTTACGTTCTACTTCTGAGTTTTGCTCTAGTGTCTCAAGACAAGAATGGTAAGGAATGATACGCTTTTCTTGAAAGAAAGCATAGAATTTCAACTCAGGTGCGTTGTCTGATCGAAAAGCTTTGATTCTCACATTATATTGGTTTTCAACTTTAGCAAAACCGCTGGAAACAATTTGATAACCTCATCTTTAGTCCGGAGTAAATAAATCCAAATAGCACGAGAGTGATCGTCCACTATAGTCAAGAAATATTTATAACCATCCACTGTCTCAACTGAAAAAGGGTCCCAAATATGCAAAAGCTCAAAGTTTGAATTACACATGTTGTTTGGAGAAGGAAAAGAAAGTTTCTTCTGCTTTGCGAAATGACATATAGGGCAATAGGTGTTGCCTTTATTCTTCTGTCTCTTTGTTCTCAAACATTCTGAAATCAAATCAGGTATTGCATAAGAAGCATGACACATTCTGTTGTGCCAAGTTCATGTATCCACCACAGCATTCACACTCACAGCAGCTTCAAGAACATCCAGGATTTACATGTTCCCAACTCTTCTACCATGTCCAATCATCAGTCGTCACTGAACTTATGCTGATGAGATTCAATCGAAATTCTGGTATAAACATGACATTCCGAAGCAATATATGCTTATAAATTTCTATACTGCCAACACTACTCATCTTGATCATAGAGCCATTAGGTAGATTCACAGAGCTTGCAATGTTCGTGTCTAAAGAAACAAACAACTCTCAGTCATGGGAAACATGATGTGTTGCACCCGAATCAAGTATCCATGCACTTTTGTGAAGAAAGTTCTGTGAAACCGTGAAAATGCCAATGAAACAAAAGGTAGATGGAGAGAAATTGATACCCAAAATATTATTAGTACTCTGAGAGGTGGAAGCTTTGCATGTGATCAATGTGTTGTTGTTGTTGCTCTGAAATTGAGAACTGATCAGAGCAATGAACTGTTGAATCTAGTCCTTAGAGAGATTGCCAATCAGATTGTCAAGAAGAACATACTTTGCTTCAGATTTAGAAGGCAAGTTGGCTTGAGGAGTAACAGATGTAGGCTTCTGAAACTTCTCAGGCGTTTTTCCTCGTGTATGGTAACCTGGAGGAAAGCCATGCTTCTTGTAGCATCGTTCAGCTATATGACCAACTTTGTTGCATAAGAAACAAATCGATTTCCCTTTGTGGGCACCAGGCTGTACATAACAAACACTCGAGCTTGGTGGAGGTAAAGCTGTGTTCTCAGAGACATGGAATGCAGCAGGGGAGATTGCAGTAGCAAAGCTCTTATGGCTGTCATCTTGGTCCAATATGTTGTAAACTTCAACGAGAGAAGGCAAAGTTTTCTTCATGATTATCTGACGACGAATCACAACATATGATTCATTCAATCCAGCTAAGAACTTCACAATCTTAGCACGCTCATTTTTTGTTGAAGTCAAAAGGCTTTCCCACACACACAAGGATCATCAGGTTCTTCACAATTCTCCAAATTACTCCACAAGATTTTCAGCTTAGTGTAGTAATCAGAGAGTGAGAGAGATCCTTGACGTAGATAATGAATCTCATGTGTGAGGTTGTAAGTTCTCGGCATGTTCGTTATGTGAAACCTGCTATGTAAATCATTCCACACATCTGTAGCATCATTCAATCGAATAATACTACGATAGATCTGAGTCGTTACTGAGTTAAGAATCCACGACTTAACCAGGCTGTTGCAGCGATACCAGATACGAAATTTTGGATCGGATTCTGGAGGACGAGGTAAGGAGCCATCCACAAAGCCGATCATGTTCTTCGCATCGAGCGCTATCTTCATCGCAGCCTCCCAGTCATCGAAGTTTGCTCCATCGAGTTTGATCGAGATGAGTAACAAACCAGGATGATCGGAAGTATGCAAAGAATGGAGAATGGATCGAATCAGTATGGTCAACGCCGACAAGTACTCGTGAAGCTTGAGAATCCGGACCAGTAATCGTTGGAGAGGCCATCGGAGCTGTGCGGATTGATGTAGGAGACGATCGACGTGGGATCTTCTTCACATACACCATTTTAGCTTGAGATAAAACATAATCGGAGCTTGATCAAGATGAAGCAATCAAAAATCAAGCTCAAAGAAGTTGTGATACCATATTACGTTTAGTCAGCTGTACAAGAGTGTAAATAACCAATCAAATTAACCAAATCACTAAACCGGTATAAACCAGATACGATCCCCTATATATTAATCTTGGAACATTAACATGTTTTGTAGTCACGTGTCATCACTAGGATGATTCTTAAAAATCCTTAGAAAAATAAGTTGGTCCAAAAAAATATATATTATACTTTTTATTAAACTAATTATTACACTGATTAATAGTCTTAAATTATTTCCTTAAATAAAAGCTACATACGTTTCTTTCCTTAAATAAAAGCTATGAAATTACCTAATATGATTAGCGTATATATGACAATTAATGATTATAAATCATACATATTTGATAGCAAAAATTGTATCCTCTAAATTTTTTTAATTTATATTATTATTAAAAATCACATTAAGCATATTTAAAAAAAAAATAGATTTTTTATATATGTTATATTTTGAATTTTTTTAAAACGTCTATAAATTACGAAGAAATGGTAAAATGTTATTAAGATGTAATTTTTTAGAATGGAACATGATCCGAAACCAAATATTTCGTATATCTAATATTTCCAAACCATATTTATATACTTAAAATATTAATTATTTTTAGAATATAGTATATAAAAGAATATACAAAATATATAAGATCTTATTAAGTTGTCCAAAATACTTTAAAATATATACAAATAGTTAAAAGTACATATTTAAAATAGTTAAATGATACTCAAAATACCAATACTTCAAATATCTATTGATTTCTTATTCGAATATTGAAGCTAAACAAAATGTTATGTTAATTTTAAGTAATTTAGCTTACATTATGCACATTTATATGTTATAAATAATTTTTTTATTTATATATTTTGAGATATTTAAATATATATGAGTTTTAAAAAAAAAAAATAAATGAGTTATCTGAGTTCAAATCCAAACCAAACCCGCAGATCTGAACCGTCAAACTCACAAAAAATTGAAACATAACATAACCAAACCAAACCAAATGGTATCTGAATGTCCACTGCAAATCAAATGTAAAAAAAAATTCTTGATAAAATACGTTCTTATTGTAATATTTAAATACAACATATTTTACATAACTCATTCTGCGCATGGCGCGGATTATCATCTAGTACACAAATAAAACTCAACTTTCTCTCCGGTATCCTCCACAACAAATCACCTTCGTCTATGTGTTTCTCGACAGGCCGAGATCGATTTCACCTCAGTCACATCCGGATTCAATTGCAAGCTACTCTTATGTTTGAGTCTTTAATATGTGCTATTCGAGTTGTTGTTATCATAGATTAATTGATTGCATATTGAAATTTTGGAACCCTAATTCCCAATTTCATATAACCTAAACACGGGTTTGTGGCATGCGTGGGAAGAACCCTCTTTGTATGGTTTTGGCTCTAACAAGAGAGGTTGTGAGTCAGGGTGAGGAGTTTAGGGAGTTTGCTCCAAGCATGGATACTTGTACATGACTTTACGGAGGTACACCGATCGGACAGAAAGTGAAGGAGCTCAAATATGGTGTTGATGTTGTGGTTGGGAGTCGAGGTCTTATCATTGATCTGATGAAAAGGGCAGTTCGAAACTATCAAAGGTTCAGTTTGTGGTTCTTGTTTAAGCTGATAAAATGCTTCAGGTCGGATTTGTGTAGGATGTGGAAGTTATATTGGGAAGTTGTCTGAGAAACGTCAGAGCATGATGTTTTCTGCTACAATGCCGAGTTGGATTAGATCTCTAACCAAAAAGAACCAGAATGATTCTTTGAAAATTGATCTTGTCAGTAATCTCATACCTTCTTGTGAATATATTGCTTCTTGCTGTGATTTTTCTTGTTAANATTATCAGTCATGTTTATGTATTTCAAGGTTTTATAGTACACTTTTTCCTTTTCAGGCTCATGGTAAAAGAGGAAAATTCATTGTCGTTCAGGTGGTTATGGTGGTGGTAGTGGTAGATATGGTGGTGATCGTTTACGAGGATCAGACAACCGTTATTCTGGCGGTTCAAACCGCTCTTCCAGTTGCGGGGGCTTTGGTTCAGGAGGTTCAAATTGTTCATCAGGTTTTGGGGGATTTGGTTCAGATCGTTCACA
>OVBX01004552.1:0-14437 GCA_900406325.1 Erucastrum elatum
ATATTTATAAATATATGTATAAAACCTTATAAAGGATTTATAAATTCTTATAAATAGTTTTATAAGCCCTTATAAAAGGTTCTGAAAATGCAAGATAATATAAATTATGTGGGAATTGTTATAAATTTCTCTTCAGTGGTTTTTAGTAAGAATATAAGGGTTCATAAGGTTTTATAAAACATTTGCAAACCTACAAAATCAATTATAATTTTTTTTTATAAATATTTTATGTGAAAGTGATAAGAGTTTATAAATCTTTATATAAGCTATTATAAACTAATTATAAATTTTAATCAATCTTTATATAAGCTATTATAAACTAATTATATAAGCTATTATAAACTAATTATAAACGATTTTATATGGGTGTAAGCAGAGAACAAATCAGCGTTTGACATTCTTTATTGCACTGTATTCAAATATTTAAATGATTTAGAGTTTTCCTAACTGATTTATTTTACCTTTATATAAACTTATAAATTTTTTTGATATATACATAAAACCCAGATTTATAGTAATATTAGTTTTAAAAGTGGCATAAACTGATTTATAAACTATTTAAAAACCATTGTAAACCCCTCATAAATTGGTGTATAAACTTTATTAATTGGTTTTATAAAATTTATGAATGTTTATAAACCCTTATAAATCATTTAAATGATTATTTAAAACCTTATAAATATTTGGTATTTCTTATAAGTGATTTTATAAAGATTTAGAAATCATTTATAGGAATATATATATATAAACTATTGATAAAGGTTTATATGATTTAAAAATATTTAAAATGATTTATAATCCTTATAAAGTCTTATAGACTAAATTTATAAACTCTTATAAATGAAGTATACTTTAATAATTTATTTAGAAAGCCTTATAGACTGAATTTGTAAACCCACATAGCCATTCATGTAAAGATTTGATTCTTTATGATTCTGCAGTGTACTTCTTTCAAGTTTGCTTGCAAGAAAGGCTGACGGGCTCATGCCAAGTGAAAAGATTCCTGACGAATATAAACTTTGTGAAGTGGCTCTTGGTGAAGTGTTTTGTGAAGTTGAAAATTTAATGATAATATTAGATTGAATTTTTTAATGTGCTTACAACACTTTGTCATACACTCTATAACTGATGATACGTGGTAGATTTCGAGGGACATGTGGACAGTATAAGCAAGGTTCCACCGTTTAAGAAATTTTATGTACTCTTATAAATTATTTTATAATCCTTTATAATGTTGTATTAACTTTATAAATCGTTTTTATAATTTTTTATAAATTATTTGCATATCCTTATAAATTGTTATACAAACCATTATAAATTGTTTTATAAGGCTAAATGGTTATAAACTCTTTTAGTTGATTTTATATAGTCTTATAGATTAACTCTTAATTGTTATATAAACCTTATAAAATTTTAACAAACCCTTATAGAACCCCTTAAGTTCAAGTTTGGTATACATATCCTTAGTATCTGTTTTTATAAATTCTTATAAATTAATTATACTTTAAAAAGAAATTTAGAAAGCCTTATATATTGTTTTGATAACTAATTATGAATAGATTTATGAACCTAATAAATAGTTTTATAAATCCCTATATATGAACAATAATCTTTTTTATAAAATCCTATAAATGTCCAAGTAAAAGATTTATAAACCGTTATACATAATCTATAAATTGTCTTATAAAAACTAATGAATTTATTTATAAACTCTTATAGTACTTCACAATTGTAACATATGAGTATTACTATTGACACAATAAGTCAACAACCGAAACAGAGTTTTTATAGAACGTAACAATGTGGAAAGTTATACACTTTATCGCCACATTCTCTAACATCGTATCAACCAAACCTCAATAAAATTACGAACGGAAGCAAAATACAAAATGTAAAAAGTTACAACAATCACCTAAATCTACAATGAATGCAATGCTATGTAAAAAATGGCTCTTAGTTCTTCACAATGGTTCCCTTTTTGTGTATCTCAAAGCTTTTGTTTTTCAGCTATCTCTGCAGTACATTCTCGTTCTCCCCTTGCCCCAATATCCCCCAGAGCAGGCCTAAGATCCTCCTCCACCAGCCTCTGATACTCCATCATATCCCCACTACATATCCTCCACCAGCCTCTGATACTCCAATATCTCCGCAAGCGCGCTCAAACCGAAATCCGAAACCTTGAGGTTATTGTGCTCGTCAAGCAACAGATTCTCAGGCTTAATGTCGCGGTGATACACTCCACGGCTGTGGGAAAAGTCAACCGCGTTGATGAGCTGATGAAAGTACCTCCAAGCCAAGTTCTCAGCGAGTTTGCCTTTGACCATTTTCTTGAAAAGCTCTCCACCTTTGCAGTGCTCTAGGACGAGGTAGATCTTTGTTTTTGTTGCCATGACCTCGTGCAGCTCAACTACGTTGGGGTGTTTGGTGAGACCCATCACGGAGATCTCTCTCTTGATCTGCTCGCTGTGGGCCGTGGCAGAACTTGGCAATCATTTTGATAGCTACACTCTCGTTTGTATGAACGCTTCTTCCCTAGAAGACCTTGGAGAAGTTGCCTACTGTTGATGAAGCTGAAGCTGAAGCTTGATGAAGAAGACGATGGGGGAAGCTCATGAATACATCGACGACAGGTTTGATGAAGACGAAATCGGAGTTTGATGAAGAAACGATGAATTCGTTAAACATCTCATGAATACGGCGACGGCGGCGGCAAATTGGCAAATCTCGACGAGAGAGAAAATGGATGTGAGAAGATGGTTGATTGATTGAAGATAAAGAGAAGCTTATTTTAGTCTTTTACACATCAAACAATATGATATATTTTAATATGTTTTCCTTTTAAATGTATATATAAAAAGTTGTATCAAATAAAGTGTATTTTCATGGGATAAAGTATGTCTGCATAAGGATGATGGAAGTTTGAGTTTTCGGGATTTGCAAAAGGTAAATACGTCTTTGTTGGCCAAGCAGTTGTGGCGCCTAATAGATAAACCAGATTGTTTGTTCTCCAAAGTTTTTAAAGGGAGATATTTTCGGAAATCAGATCCTTTGGATCCACACGAATCTTATTCACCATCTTATGGTTGGAGAAGTATTTGTTCAGCTCGATCTCTAGTTAAAAAAGGGCTAATCAAAAAAGTAGGAAATGAACAATCTATCTCAGTATGGACGGATCTATGGATCCCTGCTCATCGCCCGAGGTCAGCAACCCCAAAAAACCTTTCTCAGGCAATGCATAATCTTACGGTGGATTATTTTATCCATCCGGATACTTTTTCTTGGAACATGGACCTGCTTAATTTATATTTTCATCCAGATGATGTTAAACTTATTCAAGGATTGGCTATTAACAGGTTTCGTCGGCCTGATTCATTAGGTTGGGCTTTTACTGACATTGGTCAATACACGGTTAAATCGGGTTATCAAATAGAAACAACCTATCCGGACATATGTACTCAGGAACCTCAATATGGACCTGATACCAAAGCATTACTAAGTCATACATGGAAATTGAAATGTCCACCATCGTTGAGACATTTTATCTGGCAAGCCATAAAAGGGATTATACCGGTGGCAAAAAAAATAAAATCAAGAGGAATGGTGTGTGATTTACGATGCAGTTTATGTGGAGCGGAGGAGGAATCCATCAACCATGTTCTTTTTGAGTGCCCACCAGCACTGCAAATTTGGGCGCTGTCGAGGATCTCTTCGGCACCAGATTTTTTTCCGAGTCCATCTCTTTTCTCTTATATGGATTACCTGTTTTGGAGATTGCCTAAAGATTTTAATTATGATTCGTTTCCCTGGATTATATGGTACATCCGGAAGAATAGGAACAATAAGATTTATACAAATAAGTCGAGTGACTCTCGGGAGATACTTCGTTTTGCGGAAGTTGAAGCAACGGCTTGGGTAGATGCCCAAAAATTGGAACCTGAACGAAAAATTATAGGCATACCCCGTCTAATGACTGGCTGCCTTTAGAGACTTCCAGGATCTGTTTCATTGACGGAGCATGGTAGTTACATGATAAGTTTACATGACAAGGTTGGTTTTGCAGGATAAATGGATCAACAGAGAAAATGATGGGCACCATGAATCTCCGAAGAAGCTTATCTGCTTTGCATGCTGAATGTGAAGCCTTGATATGGGCTATGGAGTGTATGAAGACCCTTAATTTCTCAGATGTAGTTTTCGCAACAGACTGCTCTCAATTGGTGAGAATGGCCGGCTTTTACTACACACTTGGAGGAGTTTCACCGCAGTAAGACTTTCTTCCCTACCTTCACGATTCGACATATTCCAAGGGCACTAAATCTAGTGGCGGACAAACTGGCACGAGGTGTTAGGCGTTCCCCTTCTGCTATGTTCTATGTCGATTCTATGCCTCCAGCTTAGTTCTCTGAGCCGGAAGTCCATACTACTTAGTTTTTATTTCTTCTATTGTTGTGAAAAAAAAAACAAGGTGTAGTTATGAAATTTCTCTTTAAAAATTGTACAAATAAATTGAACTGATAAAATTTTGAAACTTCGTCGTTAATAAAGGTTTCAGAACTTAATGATATACAGACACTCACAATTTAATGATTCAAAAAACTTGGTTGTAGTTATGAAATTTCTCCTTAAAAATTGCATAAATAAACTGAACTGATAAAATTTTGAAAGTTCGTCATTAATAAAGGTTTCAGAACTTAATGATATACAGACACTCACGATTTAATGATTAAAAAAACTTGGTTACAACTAGTTTAATTTGTTTGTTTAATATTTTCCAGAAAATAAATAATTTTCAAAAATAATTTAATATATTATTATTTGTCTATGCGATTAAGAAGACTTTTGCTTATTGTTATAATAATTTGGTAAGAAAATATCTTTTAGTAAGAAAATTATTTTAAAATTCAGTTTAACATTTTAATTTATTATATGATTTTAAGTTGTCATAAGATAGAAATTATTTTTGAAATATGTTACTAGATGAGATATTTATGCTATTTAAAAAAATATACTTTTAATTTCCTGATCAAAATAAGATTTAGTGAAAATATTATTCTATTATTATTTTTTATGTTAACACTAGGTGTTTTGCATTATGATCATTTATTTTTATTTTCTCAAACATTTGAATCTGAATATCAAATTAATTATATATGACAAAGTTGTTAATCAAAATGTATCTTTACTCATAAATTGAAAAAAACTTAATACTATACTATGTATTCAATGTTAATAAATGATATGATTTTATAATTTTTTATTTAGGGTTAATTTAATTATATTAATATATAATCAGTCATCTAATCTAATAAATTTAATCATTCAGTAAGAATAATGTTTGAGAAAACATTAAATCTAATTATTCATTTAATTATATTATGATCAAACATAAGAATCAATAATTCATTAAATCTAATAAATTTAATCATTCATTTATTCATTTAATTATATTATGATCAAACATAAGAATAATAATGACTATGGTCTGTATAGTTATAATGTGAGAGCTTGGATGTGAAAAACTAATTCACAAAAAAATAGTATAGATATAGATAAAACAAGAAAACCTTTAAAATTTTGATAATATATATTATCGTTTTTGTTTGCTTTGGTCAAAAAAATGTTTGTAGCAAGATAATTATTTTTAAAATTGAGCTTAACAAATTTATCTATTTATTTTGTTTTAAGTTAGTCATCAGATATAAATATATACTTCATGAAATATAGATGAGCGATTTATGCTATTTAAAAGTATATTACTAAATTGATTTTTATCACATATAAAAACAGTTTCCATACACAATGTCATGTCATCGAATCAGAAGAGATACAACATGTTAAAACTTTATCTCACAAGAATATTCTCAACTCTTCTACCCAAAAAAAATGTCTGACCTCTCAGCTGCTTAATAATTTAGTCTGACATGAGTGAACAAGTTGAAAAACAATTGAAAAAGAATTGCTACACAGCTACTAGGGTGCGAGTAAGTGAACAACAAACTTGCACGATCAAGTAGCAAAACGTTGAAAATGCTTAATATAAGGTTCAATAATACTGAACGATAATAACTTTGAAAAACAATTGCTACGCAGCTACTAGGGTGCGAGTAAGTGAACAACACACTTGCAAGATCAAGTAGCAAAAAGCAAGCAGTGAAATAAGAAAAATTGATCAATGAACAGAAGAATCAAAGAAAGAGAGAACCAAACAATGAACTGAAAGTGTGAAATCAGAGAGGCAAACAGTGCGATAAACAGAAGAAACAATAGGCAAATAACCAATCAAGAAAACAAGAAAGCAAGCAAAAAAGGAAAGCAAACAAACAAGTTAATAAAAAAACACAAGCAATAAAGTAAACAAACGTAGCAAAGAATTAAGCAAGAAAACAGATTAAGCACGTAAGAATCAATGAAACGAAACAAATAGCTAAAGAACATATGCATGAATGCGTAATGTATAGATAGATGAACGTATGCATGGATTCACGAATGCATGCAAAGTGTTTGGAAACTACATGATGGAGCTCTGGAGGCTATCTTTCACGCAGTTTGTATCTGCGAAATAGGCATATACATTATGTTAGCTTAATCAAAAGAATAGATGAACAATTATGAGGAAATAGTACATGTACAACACAACGTCCTTCATGAATGGTTAAGTGATGAAGTGATACCTTACATACTTATTTTCTTCGTAAAAGAAAAGCACACACGTAATGCTGCCAATTTTCTGGCATCCAAGTTAGTTCTGGAACAGCTAAGAAGCTAAGAAAGTACGCATGAATCTTCAACTGCTAGTTAGTAATCGTCACAAGTTAGGGAACAAACATGTCTAAATGAATTAGCACATGGCACACAAAAGAATTCAGATTCAAGATCTCAAACCCTGAGTAAACGGCAAGATCTCAAACCCTGAATGCCCATGGCATATAAAAGAATTCAGATACAAACGATCAGAATGAAGAAGTTACAAAAACAAAATTATCATCACAAAGGCTGATCCATGTGGAAGCGATGTTAATAGCGAATTGTCCATACTGCTACACATAAGCGATTAGAGAACACATAAAGGCATCCACAATTTTCAGTATTATTTCAAAACCATACTAATCGACCCCCAGTCATTTTCGATTTACTACCTTTTCCATAAGTTTGTGCTTTTTTTTTCTGCCGTTTAATGCCTTGTTCTCCAGACTATGAACTGCTGTTAAAGGACATGACAGTATAGAGAGATACATCAAACTAATTTTCAGTAATACTGAATGAACTCTGCAAGATGAAAACTTACTAGTGGTTTGGGTTCCAAGTCAGGTTTCTCCAAAGGTTTCCAGAAAATGCATGACAAAACCTAAGAGACAGGTTTTGAATGTTAAGAGATACCATATTTGATTGGTATAGTAACTTGGTATAGTATCTGTAGTTCAGATTTTCATTTTCACTTAACCGAAAGCTACATGATCAGTTCTAGCATGTATATGTTGAATGACTGATATAAATAACTTAATTAACTGTTTAGGACAAAAGAATGCAAACCAGGCAAATCTGCCACAACTGGATTTTTCTTTTTCCGTGTTGTTAACTCGACATAAAGATTGTTTCTTAAACATATAAGAAAGATACAACATTGTATACGTGGATCAAACTTCAGAACATGCCAAAAGCTCGAAATTTATAACTATAAAATCAAAAACAAAAGACAAAGAAGAAGAAACATTGAAGATTCATGGGACACATACTTAACTTCAAGAAACTTGAAGATGTTATCTCACAGACATTTAGAGCTCCATTGGTGATGGATCTGCAAATAGGCATATATATTATTAGCTTATGGTTTGAGAACACATTAAAAGCTTTCAATGCCTAATCAGCATCAAACAGTAACTCTACAGCAGTTAACTTATCTTCAAATTTTAAAAAGGACACATATTTTGCGTCAAGAAACTTGAAGATAGAATTCCAGAGGTTGTCTCACAGAAATTTTAGAGCTTCATTTGTGCTAAATCTGCAGATAAGCATATAAACATTATGAACTCCGGATTTGAGATTTGAGAACACATCAAAAGCTTACAATACCATAATCATCGTCGAAGAGAAACTCTACAGGCAATGAACTTATCTTCAAATTTTGATCAGGATCACGACAACCTATGAATTGATAGTACAACAAAATGTCCTTCATGACTGGTTTGGTGATGAAGTGAAACATTATATAGTAATTAACTCACCGCGTAATTCATCAATTTTTCAGCCATCCGAACTAGGTTTGTTGGATATTCTTATACTAAACTTGTTCTGCAAAAGCTAGGCAAGCGTGAATTTTCTGACTTCTAGTTCATAATAGCACAATCAAACACATCTGGCGATGGGTGAAAGAGTTGCTGGTATGAGACCTACATAAAAAGATGAACATGTTTCATGGTGCCAGAAAACTCGGAAGGTTCATGTTTCAAAAACTGGTTGCAAGTAAACGCCTGATCTCAGACCTTGAATCACTAAAACAGTCAAAGAAAGTGTTTAGATACAGACGAGATCAGAATGAAGAAGCAACGAAAACATAATGATCATAGACCTTCACAAAAGAGATGATCCATGTGGAGGCGATGTTGAGGAACTAGGATGTTGGTTTCCCTGATAGACGCTAGAGAGTCTCCACCTGTACAACTTTGAAAGAGTAACTGAAAATTATCTACAGATATTAAACTAGGCGGAGTTAGTTCTGAGTAAGGTAGTAAAAAAAATAAGGAAGTTGAGTAAGTGATGAAGCAACTAAGAAAATGATAAAATAATCATTAAGCAGGAAGGAATCAAGTATTTAAAAAATCAAAGAAACATGGAAGCAAGTAATAAAGTAAACCACGTCAATGCAGCAAGTAAGTAGGAAATCAAAGAAAGAAGAAAGCAAGCACGAAATAAATAAGCAAAAGAAAAAAAAAACATGCAGAGAATCAAGGAATATACTTGCAGGAATATACTTCAGAAAACGCTCAATAGGAAATGCACACTGCATCGAGTCCTTGAAACTACAGGAAGAGCATTCATCTCCTTCTATATACTTGCCGGAAAAGCATTTTCCAACCAAAAAAAGAAGAAAAAAAAGAGAATGTAACTTCAAACTATAAGAGAAAAATGAAACAAGTAAAAAAAGGGAACATTCAGAACAATTCTTATACATGGAAGAAGGATTTGATTCAGAAACAAGAAAATGACACTATAGTGTTTTTTTCTTAGCCATTAAAGAGCTCCATTTGCAATGGACATGAAATAGACAAAACGGTGTCTGAAAGATACGACAGTGTAGAGGGTTAAGCGCAAGTACATGGGACTCACTGAAACTTAAAAAACCTGAAGATGGAATTCCAGAGATTTATTCCAGACACTTTAGAGCTCCCGGTGGACCTGAAATAGACATTGTGTACATTGTGGACAAAGAGTGACCATGTCAATTAATGAAATATAAGAACTCATAAGTGCATTTCATCAAATTTTTCTGCCATCCGAACTAGTTTTGTTGGAGATTCATATTCTGAACTTGTTCTGCAAAAGCTAAGAAAGTAAGCATGAAATTTCTGAGTTCTAGTTCATAAAAATCTGAACCTGTTTCATGTTGCCAGAGAACTCGTAAGGTTCATGGTTCAGAGACTGGGTGCAAGTAAACGCCTGATCTTAGACCCTGAATAATTAAAACAGTCAGATACAAAGTTTAAATACAAAAGAGATCAGAATGAAGAAGTAACAGAAACAAAATGATCGTAGGCCTTCACAAAAGAGATGATCCATGTAGAGGCCTTGACCAACTAGGACTTCAGTATTCTTACGCTCTCCACCTGTACTACTTTCTGAGCGTATCTATCTTTTTACTGTTTTCACATAAGAAATATAAAATTTAGTCAAAAGATACGCCATAGTAGAACAAATACATGAAAAAGTTGGATATAATAATTTACTTTATGAACCATTTAAGCAATGTATCCAAAGTTTTAAAGAAATTATTATATACGAGTTTCTGAGAACAATTCATGAAAGGGTGAAACAAACATATCAAAGACAACCATACGTACCAGAATGGTAACAAAAGCTTACAATATACTACTGGAGACCAAAACGAAGAATGAAACGTCAGACTACAAGAACAAAACTGAATGACTAACAACAACAAAAATACTGGGAAGACACGTACCTAATAGAATAGTAG
This sequence comes from Erucastrum elatum, assembly GCA_900406325.1. Taxonomy (NCBI): domain Eukaryota; kingdom Viridiplantae; phylum Streptophyta; class Magnoliopsida; order Brassicales; family Brassicaceae; genus Erucastrum; species Erucastrum elatum. Next base: position 10,190 of record OVBX01004552.1, read on the forward strand.
TTGTATCTTGGCCCCATCAACTGAACAGTCCCTGAAAAGTACGGCATTATTATATACGAGTTTCTGATTTTAAAACATAACAAAATTTTAAATAATACTAATGCATAAGAAAGAAGGAGAGTGCAACTTGAAACTACAAGAGAAGAATCACACAACTAAGAATAGTAGAAATAGGGAAGTCACATACCTGACCAAAATCAGGATGAACCTTAAACAGCAAAGAGACTCTGTTTTGTTTTTCTACCAGGCTTCCTTGTACTGAGCAATATTCGCTTCTTCAGAAAACCCTTAATAGGAAATGCACACTGCGTCGAGTCCTTGAAACTACATGAATAGCATTCAGCTACTTCTATATACTTGCAGGAAAAACATTTTCCAACCAAAAAAAGAAAAAAAAAAGAGAATGTAACTTCAAACTATAAGAAAAAAATGAAACGACAAACAATAATAAAAAATGGAACATTCAGAACAATTTATACCTGGCAGAAGGATTTGATTCGGAAACAAGAAGCTGACACTCTAGTGTTTTTTTCTTAGCCATTAAAGAGCTCCATTTGCAATGGACCTGAAATAGACAAAATGGTGTCTGAGAGATACGACAGTGTAGAGGCTTAAGCGCAAGTACATGGGACTCACTGAAACTTAAAGAAACCTGAAGATGGAATTCCAGAAATTTCTTCCAGACACTTTAGAGCTCCATTTGCGGTGGACCTGAAATAGACAAATTGTGTACACTATGCAGTATGTTGTTTTCTTAATCAAAGTTATTTCTTGTTTGTGAACAAAGAGTTACCATGTCATTTAATGAAACATAAGAACTCATAAGTGTAATTAATCAATTTTTCTGCCATCAGAATTAGTTTTGTTGCAGATTCATATACTGAACTTGTTCTGCAAAAGCTAAGAAACTAAGCATGATTTTTCTGACTTCTAGATGTTCATAAAAATATGAACCTGTTTCATGTTGCCAGAGAACTCATAAGGTTCATGGTTCAGAGACTGGGTGCATGTAAACGCCTGATCCTTGGCCTTGAATATTTAAAACAGTCAAATACAATGTTTAGATACAAAAGAGATCAGAATGAAGAAGTAACAGAAACATAATGATCTTAGACCTTCACAAAAGAGATGATCCATGAGGAGGCATTGACCAACTAGGACTTCAGGTTCCGTACTCTCTCCACCTCTACTACTTTCTGAGCTTATCTATCTTTTTACAGTTTTCACATAAAAAATATAAAATTTAGTCAAAAGATACGCCTTATTAGAACAAATACATGAAAAAGTCGGATATAATAATTTACTTTATGAACCATTTAAGCAATGTATCCAAGGATTTCAAGAAATTAATCATATTTGCCCTTATTGAACGCCATAAGTAGGACAAGGATTGAAGGTAACATACATGGGCTTAATTACTCAATAATTCCATTAATTATTACTAAAAGCTTTGTTTGTGATCAAAATTTGTGTCTTCCTTGGTAAGAATACATAAAAGAAAAAAATCACAAAGAGGGATTAAAACTTACAGACCTGTAAGATGAGGTTGTCTCTTATGCATTGTACAATTCCACTAGCGAGTGAGGCATTGCTGCACATATATAAGCAATTGGAGAACATAGAGAATGCTTAATATTTTCAGTATACTGCAAAAGCCAGTCATTTTTCATAGATTTTATCTGTCTGAGAGATACGACACTGTAAACATAGGAGGCTATCAGAAGGGTTATTCACCTGATTATGTTTCCTTTTACTCCCAGCTTCATTCTTCAGCTGAGCTAGGTTTAAGATGTGGTCCAGCTTCTTCAGAACCGGAGGGTGGGGTTAAATGCAGACTAAGTTGAGTTCTTTCTCATGCTGATGGTCGTCAAGCCCTTAAGCCACATCTTCTAGCCACTTACAGGAAAACCAGTAAAAGAGAGTGTTCAAACTATAAGAACAAAATCAAAAGACAAACATATCCAAGAGAACCTATAGATGAGATTCCTGACCAGATTGCTTGTAGGACACAAAACAATTCATGAGAGGGTGAAACAAACATATCAAAGACAACCATACATACCAGAATGGTAACAAAAGCTTACAATTTACTACTGGAGAACAAAACGAAGGATGAAACTTCAGACTATAAGAACAAAACTGAATGACTAACAACAACAAAATACTGGGAAGACACGTACCTAACAGTATCTTAGCCCCATTAGTGCTCCATTTGCGATGCACCTGAAATAAGAAAAACAGAGATTCCTGACCAGCTTGCTTGTAGGACACATAACAATTCATGAGAGGGTGAAACAAACATATCAAAGACAACCATACATACCAGAATAGTAACAAAAGCTTACAATTTACTACTGGAGACCAAAACGAAGAATGAAACTTCAGACTATAAGAACAAAACTGAATGACTAACAACAACAAAATACTGGGAAGACACGTACCTAAAAGAATAGTTGTTGTATCTTAGCCCCATTAGAGCTCCATTTGCGATGCACCTGAAATAGGAAAAACAGAGATTCCTGACCAGCTTGCTTGTAGGACACATAACAATTCATGAGAAGGTGAAACAAACATATCAAAGACAACCATACATACCAGAATGGTAACAAAAGCTTACGATTTACTACTGGAGACCAAAACGAAGAATGAAACTTCAGACTATAAGAGCAAAACCGAATGACTAACAACAACTAAATACTGGGAAGACACATACCTAATAGAATAGTTGTTGTATCTTGGCCCCATTAGAGCTCCATTTGCGATGCACCTGAAATAGGAAAAACAGACTTGAGACCATACCAAAAACTTGAAATTGACAACTATAAAACTATAAAATCAAAAACATAAGACAAGCAGAAGAAAAGATGTTAACTCGACAGGGGATATGATTTAGAAACAAGAAGATGACATGGTATCGTTGTTGTATCTTAGCCATAATAAAGCTCCACTTGCGATGGACCTGAAAGGCAAAAGCGAGAAATTTATAACTATAAAATCTAAAGAAAAAAAAGATTAAGCAGAAGAAATATGGAAGACAGATACAGGAAACAAAGACTTAACTTCAGGAAACTTGAAGATGTTATCTCACAGGCATTTTAGACCTTCATTTGTGCTAAATCTGCAGATAAGCATATATACATTATGAGCTTCTGATTTGAGAACACATCAAAAGCTTACAATACATAATCATCGTCAAAGAGAAACTCCACAGGCAGTGAACTTATCGTCAAATTTTTATCAGGATCACGACAACCTATGAATTGAACAGCCTGTCACCCTTGACCTGAGTATATGAATCCAACAAAAGAGTATATGATCAGTGATGAGGAAATAATACAAGTATAACACAACGTCCTTCATGAATGATTTGGTGATGATGTGAAACATTATATATAATCAACTCACCACGTACTTTATCAAGTTTTCAGCCATCTGAACTAGGTTTGTTGGATATTCTTATACTAAAATTGTTCTGCAAAAGCTAGGCAAGGATGAATTTCTGACTTATAGTTCATAATAGGCACAAGAAAACACATCTGGTGATGGGTCAACGAGTTGCTGGTATGAGACATACATAAAAAAATGATGAACCTGTTTCATGGTGGCAGAAAACTAGGAAGGTTCATGGTTCAGAAACTGGTTGCAAGTAAACGCCTGATCTAAGACCTTGAATTACTAAAACAGTCAAAGACAATGTATAGATACAGACGAGATCAGAATGAAGAAGCAACGAAAACAAAATGATCATAGGCCTTCACAAAAGAGATGATCCATGTGGAGGCGATGTTGAGGAACTAGGATGTTGGTTTCCTGGATAGACACTAGAGAGTCTCCACCTGTACAACTTTCAAGAAGTAACTGAAAAGTATCTAAGTTAGGCGGTGTTAGTTCTGAGTAAGGTAGTAAAGAACGTTAGGAAGTTGAGTAAGTGATGAAGCAACTAAGAAAATGATAAAATAATCATTAAGCTAGTTAGGAATCAAGTATTAAAAAATTAAAGAAACAAGGAAGCAAGTAATAAAGTAAACAACGTCAATGCAGAAAGTAAGCAGGAAATCAAAGAAACAAGAAAGCAAGCACGAAATAAATAAGCAAAAGAAAAACAACATGCAGAGAATCATGGAATATGCAAAAAAATCAAGAAACTAGATATTCTTATACTGAACAAGTACACACATTTCAAAAACAAAATATTTGAGAAAGAGTTGCTTGTATGAGACATTCATGAAAAAATGAACCTGTTTCATG
>OVBX01004553.1:0-10503 GCA_900406325.1 Erucastrum elatum
GGTCCTGCTCAACAAGCTCTCAAAGCTCGTGCTATGAGGCTTCTCAAGCAGAAGAAAATGTAAAAACATTCAATTAAGTTTTACAGCTAACTCTGTTCAGTTGATCATTTACATTAACTTCTTATCAGGTATGAAGGACAACGCGACATGCTTTATAATCAAACATTCAATCTAGATCAAGTCTCTTTCGCTGCTGAAGGTCTCAAAGATGCTCAGCAAACTGTAATGCATCTCTCTCTCTCTCTCTCTTTGTTTCTCAGCCATAAAAGATTGAATCTGACACAAAAGTTACTTAATCTGCAGATGACGGCGCTAAAATCTGCTAATAAGGAGCTTAAAGGGATGATGAAAACCGTACAGATTCAGGATATCGATGTACGTTTAAGTTGCTTCATCAAAACATCTTGGTGTTTATCTCTGTAATAAGTTTCAATCTTTTATCTTATATGATAGAATTTGCAAGATGAGATGATGGATCTGATGGATGTGAGTTCTGAGATTCAAGACACGCTTGGTAGGAGCTACAATGTTCCTGATGGTCTTGACGAGGATGATCTCATGGGAGGTAAAGTTATATTCTTGTTGCGTAACTAGGACGATAACGTATACTCTGTCTTACATTTTCTTAATGGTTTTTGGTGATTTTTTTCAGAGCTGGAGGCTCTTGAAGCTGATATGGGAGACGAGACAGAAGCAGATGGAGTGCCTTCCTATCTCCAACCTGATAAGCAAAGTGATTACGATGATGAACTTAACTTGCCTCCAGTACCTACTAGACCTACACAGGGTCGTGTTCAGGTTAACTTACTTGTAACTTTTTCTAATAGCTTTTGATTGTATGATTTGCTTCTTAATGAATACCCCTAATGGGAGGTTTAACGATGTGATTAACAGGCTGAGGATGAGTTTGGATTGCCGGCGGTGCCACGAGCTTCTCTCCGGGGATAAAGTTCTGGCGATACTCTTTGTGAAGTGGAGCTACTACTAAGCTCTTTTTTTAGGCTTAGGATCATAATCACTTCGTGCATAACATTTTCAACTTTCCTTTTGGCTCTAATGGATTTTGTTTTACAATAATTGCGTGTTATTGATGGCTCTTTTCTTCTCGAGTTAGCTACCATATGGACCATGTATAGTAATTCTCTATGTTCAGTTTTTTTTTTTTTTTTTTACAACAATGAAAAACTAATAAATNAATTTAATACATAGGGACCATGTATAGTAATTCTCTATGTTCAGTTATACTTAGAGAATACAAAACTAGCAAAGTGAAGATTTTATTGAGAATAGTCATTGTATATAGAGGCTAGAGTAGTAGTTCACTTCACAGTACCCAAAATGATCAATGATCATATTATAAAATGTGAAAGGCACATTAAACTTAAGTCAAACCATTTGGCGTTTCAATGAATCTTTGACCTTACTAGCTTTTCCTTTCTTATACCTTTTCAAATCTTCAAATTTCTCGTTTTTTGTATACTTAGAGCTCTTGAGTAACATAATCTCATCGTTCCTCCCTTCTATAGATCCTTCTGATGCCCCAGCGCTGGTCTGATCATGGTTCATGTCGTCCTTTCTGTATGGTCTTTCAGGATTTTCGGATCGAACAAAACAATGATGACTAGATCCTTCCACGTATTCAATCCAATCAAGATAATCTTTCTTTGAAGCAAACTCACAAGGACTCTCAACCAATCCTTCTGACTGATCTACATAACAACTTGGTTTAGAAGTAACGTCTTCAAGCTGATATTTCTGACCGTTTTTGCTAGATCCTTCGAGTTGGTCCACAACACGGTCACGAGCACCGTTCCTAGTGGATCCTTCAACATGGTCCGTACGATCACGACCCTTAATCAAATCTTCAAGATGATCCATATGACCATGTCTAACTGAACCTACAAGCTGATCCATATCACCACGATTCATGTTTCTAACCGGAACTTCAAGCTGGTCGTCGTGACCGTCCACCTGGATATTCTTTTTATTTGGTTTCTCTTTTAGCGTCAGTTTACGATGCATGGACTTCACAATCTTTGTAACTATAGGTGTCTCCTTCGTTTCATTACTTTCCTCAACCTTTGGCGAATAATTTTCTTGGAAAAGCTCTCCACCTTCCTCCTCCGACTTTAAATCCCCGTCTTGCCGGAGCCGGCTTTTGTTGAGCTTCACGTACTTCGTCGATAACTTTTTGGTCATTTTCTTCATTTTCTTTTGATCCCAATAAGTTTTTTTGTAACGTTTTTCTCGTTTTCAGTTACTTCGAAAGTTTTGGTCCCGACAACTTTATAGGGTTAATGAAAATCAGGAGTACATTAGCTGATAAGAAACAAGTTATTTATAAAGTGAAAAAAAATCCCAATAGAAAGTAACTCATTTTGTTTTTTTACTATACCGTTTAAAGAGATTGTTAATAATAAAACGCGGTTTTAAATTTTAGACAGCAGATGTTACCAGAATTTAAAGATTTTCTTGACAACTACCCAAACTTATAGAAATCAAGCTAAAGTACTCCTAATTTTAATATTATAAAATTATAATTGGATTAACTAACCAGATTTTTGCGTTCAAGTGGTTTCTACTATTTTTAGAATTTGAAGGTGGAATTTTGTTGAATGAATATGCGTCTACTACCTATACATAAATATATAAATTCTTGCCACATGTTAATAAGCTGTTTTATGTAGAATGAAAAGATCTAGAAACTATATAAACAACTAAATATTAGATCTTGGGCTTTATTACAAAAATCATTAAAGTAGAACAAAAAGGTCGACCAAGTATCTTGTGATTATGTGATATGCAGTGCAAAATTTTAGACGGAAAACTAATTACACAACGAAGGGTGATTGGTTAGTGCTTTGCACAACTCTTATTTTTTTCTACAACCAATTTTATTTTGAATCATGCTATGGTAAGAAAATCCAAAATTACAGTCCATTTTTTTTTAAAGAAAATATTTTGATTCCACATCCATTTTCTTACAACTTTATTTTCATTGCTTTAATTTTGTTTCAAAAAATATTTCTACATTAAAATCTACAAAAAATCTAAGCAAAAGAAATAAAATACAGCTATGCCCTCTACCAATTAAAGCCCTGAATCAGAACCAATGTAGCTATGTAGAGAAAGAAAATCATTTTAACATGTCATTGTGTTTCAAAAAAATCTGCTAAAGAATTGATTGCATCAGATACACAATCTTTCATCAATTACAGAGTTTCATAGTTATCTTCAACGATAACAGTGTGGTTTAACACAATGAGTTTGGTTCGAAGTATCAATGTATGAAAAGTATTCGAGACTAACGCTTTGATATTATCTTCATTTTTTGTCCAAGTAAGCAACCAATACACACACAGGCTAGTGAGATAGACATTTCTAACACAACCGAGTATGGATTTGATTATACAACACCGGGAACTGCCAATTGAAAATCCGGTCTTTGAATCCATCTTCTAGACTTGTAGGAACTGCCTCAAGTTGTTGTGGTGCTTTGTATGGATTGAATAGCCGCAAGAGGATTCACTTGGTATGAAAACGCAAGTTTCCAGAAATCTACTATCGCTTTCTTCGTGGACTCCATTTGTCTGCGAATGATCCTGAGAAACAAGTAAACAAAACACACACCACAGTGTATATGTTTTCATCACCATATCAGTCAAATCTAAGCTTACAAGAGTTCATACAGTATTGAACCAGCCCTTTTTCTCTTCAAAGCATAACAGATGATTAATCCAACTAGGCTTAAGGCAACTTTTCCCCTGGATATGCTAAACCGGGTATTACCAAGCCTCAGGCTTAGAGTACGTGATGACCAAGGTTCACGTTGCTTAGAGAGTTTCAAGACATAATCAACCTCGTCATTAGCCAAAGACTTGTTGGTATTCATTACATCATAAGAAGAAGTTTCCTCAAAAGAAGCAGCCTCTTGAACGTTTGCTGATTTGAGAGAGAGTAAAGAATGCAATCTTCTCAAAAGTCCCTGAAACATAGATTTTGAGTTGAAACAGGCTCACAAGTTCATAAACAACTCATGAAACAATTTCAAAATTAGTACCTGCCGTCTTTCCTCAGGCAATGCAGCTTTCTCAGCCCATGAAATGGCTAGACCGACGTTGTTTGAATCTTTTCCCAGAACTCCAAAGGTATAGAGCTCAACAGCTTCCATGTACTCATCAATACCCAAAGATATTTTTTCCCCGGGGAATCCTTTTATACTTAATCCAGCATCATCTACGATGTAGTGGTTGTCCTTGTAAACACATACGCTAAAGAACTCTTCCAGAATCTCACGTACACCCGAGTAAGAACCGTTTGATATTTGAAGGCATATTCTATAAAGATGGAAAAAAACAGAAGATCAGGAACGGATCTGGGCAATGCCTCATGAAACATTTGCAACAGGTCTCCAAAATTTTTGAAAAAAATTGCATAGACAGAAACCCCCAAAAATATATTTTAAACCCCTAAATCGGTAAAAAAATTTTTTTACATGAGACTACAGGCCCCCAAAATCTCAGGGCCGGCTCTGCAGAAGATGGATTATGTCTATGCTTAAGTATGCAGAGAGAGAGAGAGGATTAGACTACTCATTACACTAAGTCATTGTATCATCTTGTCCGAGTATATGACGCTGTAATGAAAGAAGAGAACAAGAAGGATACCCTACCCTGTGAGAAGAACTTGAAGAGGGATAGCTGCAACTTCAACAAACACGTGTCTTAGCACATTTACAATCTCATCTGCCCTGCATGACAAAGGCACACTCACTTGTTATAATAAAAAGCTATCGTAGAGCCAAAAGAGTAGTAGTAAACTCTTAAAGTGTCTTACAGATTTCAATTCCAAACGGAAGTAAGAAGGAGAATTATATATACCTGCCGAGTCCATGCAAGGATTGGATTAAAACCATGCCAGAAGATTCCAACAAGTCATGTAACTGATGATCACCAACAGCTTCCTCAGACAAAACATCAATGTCTCCAAATATTTGTTTCAGTATGGAGGAGGATAATGACTCTGCCTCTTCATACATAGAGCTGACTAGGTAGCTAACAAAAAACACACACATGATCCGTACAAAGATTGAAAAGTGTATATATATATATATCAAATTTCAGAGAATTACCTCTCAGAACGTTCAATATCAATCCAGATACCATCAGTTGCCTCCATGTGACAAGTGAGATGAAGAAGGAGAAGAAGATCATACAAAAGCTTTGATTCTGAGAGGAGATTGATAATATTCGTCGAAGGGGAAGAAGAAGAAGAAGAAGCGAGAAGAATTATGGTATTTAATATTGGGCCAATAAATGGGCTATTCTAATCGAACAAGCGTAAACAAGTTCTAGGCCTCTTTGGGCCTTTCATTAAGTATTATTTTATGCCCATGACCCATTCATATTTTTTTTTTTGGTATTAGCCGAATGTTCTTCTTCCTCTCGTACTCTAAATCTTGCGACATTCCTCCATTCTTTTATGTTTGATTCATATACATACTCAACCATGAACTTATCACATTAACACAAATATTTTATTCCACATTTCTTTTCTTCAAAGTAATCACTCCTAGTCCTAGACCACTAACCATGGTTACTTATCTTTTGAGCAAATAGCAAATACATTACCATTCCCAAAAAACGGAAAATATTTATTTTGTCCATACAGAAATCAAACATACCCCAACCAAATGCTTATTGGTGGTCTCTCAACTCGAGTAAAAAAGTACAGAAAAGTACGGACAAGTACATAAATCTTTATTCGCCAGGTGTTACCGAAGAGTAACACCCACGACAAGAGAATAGATCATTTGTTTTTTTGTTTTGTGTAATTCCAAAAGAAAAGGTTCCTTCCTGTTTTTTTTTACTTCGGAGATCCTTCGTATGCATTTATAAGCTCCTTGAGTTTCTCAAATCCCTGAAAAATATTGGTATTAGTTAACACAAATTCACATCTCTAATAAGAATAAGACTCAGTCGAAGAAAGTCTTACCATGCGGGTTGTGAATTCTCCAAATGATTCCTTGGCTTGTCTCCCAAGTTTCCAGTTGTAGAACAATGGTTCAAAGACCTTCTCTAAGTCTTGAATCTTCACCTTGTCCATGAATGCCCTCGCTATCTGTGTCTGGTTCGGTGTTCCTCCTAACCAAACCTGCAACAAACAACCTCCAATGAGATTTTTTATTATCATTCTGTTCTCAACTCATTGAAGGAAGCTGTAGTTTACCTGATAGCTGTTTGGACCATCTCCGACTAGACCCACTTCAGCCATGTATGGTCTAGCACATCCATTAGGGCAACCAGTTACTCTCACCACAACTGATTCTTCATACTCAAGACCAACCTGATACACCAAAAGAAAGAGATCAGATCACACATCAACCATAGTCTGAGAGGTGTTATCTTTTTCTTTTAGAAAGTATCCATACCTTCTCAAACATTGCTCTCACTCGCTTTAGAATACTAGGGATCCCACGCTCTGCCTCGGTTATAGCCAGAGGACACAAAGGAAAAGCTGGACAAGCCATGGCAGTTTGGTTGAGAGGGTCTACAAACTCTGGTTGCTGCTCAAGATCAAACACACTTTTTCTGTCATCTTAACTTTTTCAATACGCCAAAGACAGTGTAAAAAGAAAACAAAACTGCTTACCAATAAACCAGCCTGAGCAAGCACAGTAGTGATGGGACGCTTCCACTCACTCTTGATATCACATAACACAATGTTCTGATTAGGCGTGATACGCACGTCAAGTTTGTACTTCTCAATGACTTCTCTCAGTGTCTTTTTCATGATACCACCAACGCGTCCACTGTCTACGTGAAGCCCACAAAACCAAGCACCGTCTCCCTGCTCATGCCATCCCAAATAGCTTTTGAACTCCCACTCTGGCAAATCACGAGGAGCCTCAAACTTTTTGCCATAGTATTGCTCAACCACATCTCTGAACTTCTCAATCCCCCATGAGCTGAGCAGATACTTCATTCTACTGTATTTGCGGTCATCTCTTCTCCCGTGTTCACGTTGTGTGACAACAATGGCCTTCACAGCATACAAGATATCCTCCTTTGGTACGTAACCTATTGGTTCTGCAATGCGGGCAAATGTAGACTCCATTCTGTGTGTTCTTCCCATACCTCCACCAACCTGAAAGAAGAAAACAAAAAAACTTATAAGCAATTTTAACCACAATGGAGATGCTAAAGCAGATGTAGAGACTTACATATATGTTGAAACCCTGAGGCTCCCCATTTTCATCCGAAACAACAACAACGCCAATGTCATTGGTGAGAAGATCCACAGAGTTATCAGTAGGCACAGTGACAGCGATCTTGAACTTCCTCGGCAAGAACTGAGTGCCATAGATAGGCTCAGGAGAGTCCACAAAGTTAGTCCCATGAGAGTTATCATTCCTCGCCTCCACAACCTCAGGCGGCTCAGCCGTCATAAACTGCTCACCATCAACCCACATGTCGTAGTAAAACCCCGACTGAGGACTGAGAAGCGCGGCTATGTTATCAGCCGTCTCCTGCGCGAAGAGATAGTCTCTCTTCGCGTAGGGAGCAGCAGGAGCAAGCACGTTTCTGTTCAGATCACCGCAGGCGCCGAGCGTGCTTCCCATGTTTCTGATGATGGAGCTCATCACGGTCTTGAGATTGTGCTTCAGGACTCCGTGGAGCTGGAAGGTTTGCCTGGTGGTTAGACGAAGCGTGCCGATGCCGAACTCGTCTGCTAAGTCGTCCATGGTTAGGTAAAGCTGGTTCGGGACTTTGCCGCTCGGGTTCTTGGTGCGGAGCATGAAGGAGTATGATCTTCCCCCGCGTTCCTCACGGTTGTACTGTTGGTAGCTTCCGTGGAACTTGATGAGCTGGACTGCTGATTCGTTGACGTTGGGAGCTTCTGTTAGAAGCTCCTCGTTGAGTGGGTACCTGATGAAGTTGCTCTTCTCCTTGATGATCTCGACCTTGCTCCTCTTGGTGGGCTTTGCTGCCTCAGTCTGTAGAAAATAAAACATCACAGAACAACATCAGACAAGACACAAAAACCAAACACCTATCTGTTGTCGTGTCATTACATAAAAACAGCATCGTTCTATTACAAAACCTCTCCATGAATGTTTTTTTTTTTGTAAACTAATAGGGTTAAACCCTGGCCACTAATGGAACCAAGTCTAGCCCCGGATGGGAGGTGCAACCCACGGATAGATCTTCTCCCGGATATTCAAATGAGTTCTAAGCAATGGACTCATATCCGTGTGGCCATTTCAAGGTGTTTGCAGCTGTGGGGATTCGAACCCGGGAACATTGGGAATCTCACCCTCAACCCGAAATCCGTCCTAACACTAGCCCACCTATAAGTGGTTCTCTCCATGAATGTTTTCAATAGAATTGTAATAAACCAAACATCCCAGTCATCACTTCTCTACGATATGAATCAGAGATTCACTCAAAGCAAGAATCTTTCGTAAATCTAGAGATAAAATCAGGTAAAGGTAAAAACTTTATTTTTTACCGTTGAGACGGCTTGGATTGATGAAGGAGAAGATGAGGACGATGGAGGCAACGAGTGGACACCACCACCAAACACATTTCTTCCGAGGAAAACCGTACGACATGACCTCAGGACGTTGAGACTTCCGACCCGGATCTTCTGATCGGTAGAAAACACAGTTCCGGCGCCCGTCGGAGATCGAAACGGCGTCGTCATCGTTTCAGATAGAGAGATGGAGACTGAGAAAGCTTTGGATTTTTAGTGGTGCTTATAAATAAATATTTTTAGAGGAAAAAAAAAGAGAGACAATGGTCAAAACTAATGTGCGTGGCACGAGACACTTACAGCCGAGATGGCAGACTAAGAGAGCGCGTGAGTGATACATACGGTCAGATCGATGCACGTGATGAATGTTTGCTACTAAAAGGCGCGTGAGACTAATTTCTGATAATATCGAAGAACCTGACCGGTATGTGGTACAGAATACAAAGTTGATGGTTATTCTTCAGAATATAGTGAGAGTTAAGTGCACTAATGAAAAATTCACACGTGCGGGAAAAAGTGTGTACAGTGAGCGACTCTCACCTACTTAGCTGCTCGCGAGCTCGAGGGGGTAATATGTTCTGTGGTGGGCACATGCTATGATTTGTAGTTAGCTAGCTCAAAATGATTTTACTATTCAATAGTAACAATTATAATACTTCAGAATATCTAATCACAAACCTATTAGTATATACTATATACCGTTAATGATGTTTTAGATATTGTTTATGGTACGAAGCATTATAGACTAACAGAAAAAAATATTATGAGTTTTAATGAACATCATTGTCTAGTAGACTGACCCCACCATTAGCATGAAAGTATATTTTAGCCCTTGAATAGAAAGATTTACATCCAAGGTCACATTTCATCTTATTAATTACATGCTAGAACACTTATTACTACAAGAACAATTTTTCTTTAACCGATGTTGATTCCTAACTAATATAGTTGCATCCCATTAAAAGACGTCCTAACTAAGTGAGATAATAAGCGGAATTTATTATCAGCCCTTGATTCTACTTTCATCTTAATGGTCACAATTTGTTGGAACATATTTCTCAATTTATTGCCACTAGATCAATTGTTGACTATTTAACATTTATGGTCCATATTTATTGTCAATTTTTAAACTACCTTCATCTCTCTCTCTCTCTTTGACATCTTCTTTATCATTATCATCGTCATATCCACAGAAAAAAACTAAAAATCAAAAACAATATGTGAAACGCGGAGAGGTGGCTCATAGTCTCGCCGTCGTTTCTCTGTCTTCCGATGAACGTAGTCTAATAGGAAAATTCCAGTAACAATCTGGCTAGGATGAATAAGAAGCCTCATGAAGCAACTCAATGGTGACGTACAAGTGAGTTAGATTTGAGATTCTTTTTTGTGTTCTGGGTAATTAAAGAACTCTCAGTGTTGTTTCATCAGTGGGTTACTTTTCCCAAGAAAAATTGTTCTCTTGTTTCCCCTAATCTATAGATGCTAATCGATATCAAAGTTTCTAACTTTCTGTTCAGCTTTGATAATTTAGCTGATAATATCTATGTTGATTTAAAATTTTACTGTTTTGCATTTAGCTCTATGCTCCAATTCTGTGAATTTAATCAAGAAGCTTACATCTTGAATTCACATTAAGACAGTGAAAATATTGGTAGATTCAATATTAGTATGTTTTGTTATCCTCTAGTCATTTTTGTGATTTGTGTGATTTGTGTTAAACTCCTTAAATTTCAGAATAATTTTTGTTTCTTGTTTTAGTTTCATGTATTTTGTAGAGTAATAGTAGATAAAACCAATGCAAAATGCAATGTTATCTACATGTACACAATAAACTAATGGGTTGTTGTCATTTATCCACCATAGAAATGTATGTACAAATTTAACCAATGATAAGGGCATACATATTATTTTATAAAGATAATGGCATACATTTACCAGCTTTTGTATCTAGTTAACCAAAAAGAATCA
>OVBX01004554.1:0-14435 GCA_900406325.1 Erucastrum elatum
AGAAGGATGATGACATCTGTATAGATCTAGGGCTTTCACATTTATCTATTTAAGCAATTGTGGTGGTGGTGGTGGTGGTGATGGTGGTGGAGGTGGTGGTGATGGTGGAGGTGGTGGTGGCGGTAGTGGTGGTGGTGGAGGTGGAGGTCCCCGTGGAGATGGAGATGTAATTCTACAACTTGGACAAATCACCGGTGGTGGAGGCGGAAGGATGCTAACAAGGAGTCAAACATCAAGAATCATGTCAGGCGGTGGAGGTGGAAGCAGCAGCAAAGGCAAATTGCAGCCAACAAAGTACGGCATCCATTATAAACTTTCTTGTTTAGATTAGTTAATTTTGTTTGTTGATTCATNAGTATACATTATAAACTTTCTTGTTTAGATTAGTTAATTTTGTTTGTTGATTCATTGTTGAAGGTTGCTTAGTTTTCCACACTAGTGTGACTGATTTCATTATCTTTTGTTTACCTCAAATGCTTCGCTTGATCTGTGAAAATACTAAGTGAGAGTGCTTTTGAATACATTATGTACTAAACACACCTGCCTTTAATATCCTTCACTTTCAGGATTGGAAAGTCTAGGTGTGCAGAGGAGGCCAAACCGATGAAGAAGAAGAAGAGCGATGAGCTCAAAACTGCAGCCAAAGCCAGAGGCGAGACAACAAGCACCAAGAGGTAGTCTAAAAGGACCCAAACCAGGATTCATGGTGCAAAGGTATGACCTTGGAGACCCTCATCCCTATCCCCTCAGACGTTGTCAACTATCTCGAGGGAGACTATTAAATTTTTACTTTGTCCCATCGTTTTTTCTTTTCTGGTCAAACTTACCCTATTACTTTATCATTTTCGGTTCCCTCTTTTTTTTATCAATGTTTCAAAAATATTTTACATTTGGCTTAATTAAATTCATGCTAAAATATCAATGTTCAGATAAGCTACTAAAGAAACAAAAATGAGATAACTAGCTACTAAGGAAATCGGTCACTGTATAATTACTATACATGGNCTTTTCTGGTCAAACTTACCCTATTACTTTATCATTTTCGGTTCCCTCTTTTTTTATCAATGTTTCAAAAATATTTTACATTTGGCTTAATTAAATTCATGCTAAAATATCAATGTTCAGATAAGCTACTAAGGAAACAAAAATGAGATAACTAGCTACTAAGGAAATCGGTCACTGTATAATTACTATACATGGCCTAATCTATCGTGTTAACTAATAAGTATGTATACCAATACCACCATTTTTTTAATAACAAAAGGTAAAAACATATGAAATGGAAACTGGAATCATAGAACACATGTACAAAGATCTCAACTGGATTTGCTACTACTGGAATCAAAGATCTCAGGACTCACTGCACAAACAAAGTACCTATGATCTCACAGCTCCATCATTTAACTATCAAATGGATATATATAATATAAACACCTGCCAATAGCAAACATAAGATCACTGAGGAAGTAAAGCTTTANGGACTCACTGCACAAACAAAGTACCTATGATCTCACAGCTCCATCATTTAACTATCAAATGGATATATATATATAATATAAACACCTGCCAATAGCAAACATAAGATCACTGAGGAAGTAAAGCTTTAACCATACACATGCTCTGATTCTTCTCTATATCTTACATAGACACGGCAACACAAACAAACATAGCCTAGGCAATTTGATAACAATTTTATAAATTTGATTTTTAGTCTCGAAGGCCTAGTTCAACCTCGAGTTCATCATCTTCCTCAAAGAGCTTCAGCAGTCGTGCATACTGCTCGTCTCTTTTCTTCTTCTGCCATAGCTTGTATAGGAAGAAGGAGAACATGGCTATAGCCACAAATCCGACTAGTATGAGTATTACTTTTGCGCCTATTCTGCTGGAAGAAGTGTGAGACTCTGTCTTAACTCCTTTATTTGTGTTATTGGTATCACCTGATAGACCTGGAAAATATCACATCAAAAGACTTTAATATATGCCCAATTCAAAAGGTATAAAAGTATTACATGTTACTTGTTTTAACTTAACATGTGTTAAGAACAAATATATGTGTGCTCAATATCTACTAACAGAGGAATACTAAAGTCTCCTTATCTAAAATGTTTCAATCCTTATAGCGAAAGACCAAGACATACGGAATCTAGAAATAGCCTAGTTCAGCTAATCTCGCGAATTCAAAACCTAACAACTCCAAACGAAAAAAAAACCNGAAAAGACTTTAATATATGCCCAATTCAAAAGGTATAAAAGTATTACATGTTACTTGTTTTAACTTAACATGTGTTAAGAACAAATACATATGTGTGCTCAATATCTACTAACAGAGGAATACTAAAGTCTCCTTATCTAAAATGTTTCAATCCTTATAGCGAAAGACCAAGACATACGGAATCTAGAAATAGCCTAGTTCAGCTAATCTCGCGAATTCAAAACCTAACAACTCCAAACGAAAAAAAAACCGATGTATTCTCTAGTCTACGGCTCTACCAAACGATTTTGGAGAAGACGAACCTGCGACAAAGTGCAGAACAGACGAAGTGAAGAATACGAGAAGCCGCCACGAAAGACCACTCGTCCAGGTCTCTCCTCTCATTTCTTCTCTCTATACAAGGAGGCAAGGAGGTATCGATTGGTGAAAATAGAAACAAGTTAGACTTTGTTTATTTCATGTCTTGTAGGGAAGGATCAATTCATTCGGTTCGTGACCAAACAATTTAAATTATTTACAACTAGATATTCAGTTATTCATTTTAAAATCATGAAAAGTAAAATAATGTCAACATACCAAGTGGAGCAGTACACTCAATCTTAACAAATGTCATGAAAGAAAGGCTAAGACCCATGCTAACACACGCCGACGAAGACTCATTCTCCGACGTCTTTATACTTCTTTTTGGTGAAACCTTTATACTTAAGAAACATAAAATACCCATAATGATAAAATAGAAGACTTGTATCTGAAAGTTTTAAGGTTTTCATAATATGAACTTGAACCTTCAAAAGAAGATAATTCCATGACTATTTAAGTATTACTTAAAGACCACAACCTCTTGTCCTTAAACCACTGTATTAGACATAAGTGACTCATAGCATATCGAAACCAAAAACTAATTGTCAAACCAACACAAATTCTCTTTTTCACTTGAAGCACTTGGCGTCCAAGAGAGCTTCACCTTCAAATGGCTCTGCGTCTTCGATCATCTGGCTGACACGCTCCTTCTGGGCTTCATCTGTGATGTCAACCTTAGTCCACTCGTACAGCTCCATGTCGTACACCTCGTCCATTATGAACTTTGGGATCTCTGGTCCTCTGAACAACCACAAACCCTTCACCTTGAACGGAGCCTCTGACCCGCAGATCAGCATCTTTCCAAAGGCGTACTTACGAGCCAAATCCATCCTCTGAAGGAACCCACCAACCTTGTTGAGCGTGACAAACGACACCATGTTCTCGTCGTTGTACTTGTAGTCACAGAACCATAGCGAGTATCCCTCTGGGTCATACATGTCCCAGAATCCTGCATTGAGCATCGATATTAAACATGGTGATAAAATGGTCCATGCATCACCATAAGAATCTGTAAAACCAGGTGAAGAGAAGATATCATCCCCATACCTTTGATAGCAACCTCACGGAAGTTAGATTTGGTGTTAGAGTAAAGCCTCTTCCACTCATCGAGAACCATTGGGCTTGGTGGTAGCAAGTCAAGAGGGTTTTTTGCTTTGGGCTTTGGCGCCTCTTCCTCCTCCACAACAACCTTAGGTGCCTCTGGTGCAGGGGCGGCCTTCTTCTTAGGCTCCTCCTTGGCCTTTGCAGGCTGCCCAGCTTTCTTGATAGGGGGTACAGCTTCAGTCTGTTTGACATCACCCACCACCTTCTTGAAGTTTGGCTGGTTGATCAAGGTCCAGAAGTACCTCTCAACGTGAGGGAATGCAGATGTGAAGCTCTTGGTCATGACAGTGGCAAATCCGAGGTTCAAGTTGCAGACAGTGATGATATCAGCAAGGGTAACAGAGTGTCCAACAAGGTAAGTGTTGGAAGTGAGATGTGTGTTCAGGGCTTCAAGTCCTCTTTTCAACGCAGAGATAGCAGCTTCCTCAGCCTTCAATCATAAACAACCAGGGATAAGAATGACAACAGGTGTCCTAGTTGATATTGTGAATGAAAAGAGCGTGGATNAGGATGAAACAAACCAATGAAGGTTAGGAAGCTTACAGGTGCATTGTATGCCATAAAGCCCATTCTTGGGCCGAACCACTTCAAGATGTTTCCATAAATCTCCAACGTGGAGAAATCGCTCCATTGCTCAATGTGTGCCTGCAAGAAAAAACATGCAGATAAACATCGAGAACACGAACCAATAGATTAACAAACAGAAAGGTTAAAGCAGATTAGATTAGAGAAGAGTAGCACTGGAGGAAAACAGCAACTTACGTAATCGATCAGGGAGGATCCGTTCAATGAGTTCTCACCGTTCAATCTGCTTACTGCAACGAGATATCAAATCAAAACTTCTATTAAACCCAAATGCCAGCAAGTAAGTAAACCAGACATGGAGAGAAGAAAGAGCAGAAATAAAAGATTTTTTTCTTACCATAACGAGCAATGGCGTTGCTCTCAAATACGGGACCCTCGGGAGTCTCAAGTACAGGAACCTAGCAAGACCAGTAACTGTGGCTTAGCGAAAAAAAAAAACTAGAGTTCAAAACGAATGACATTGAGATATCAGAGAAGAGTTCTCAATACCTTTCCCATAGGGTTCATCTTAAGGAACTCTGGGGTCTTGTTGGTGACACCCATCTGAAAGTCAGACGGCAAATCGATCTTCACACCAACGTACTCCGCAGCAATGAGTGCCTTGTCAGCATTCTTGTTTCCCTTGTATGTGTGCAACACCTGCAACTCATCATAAGATTCCAATGATCAGCGCTTACTCATCAATCAATTTCTCACCCAATTGCAATCTCAACATCAAAACTTAACACTAGTACATAGCAGCTAGATGTTGAAACTTAACATAACTTCAAATCAATTTGGTGTATAAACAACCACATTCAAGATCACAGATTCTTCAATAAAGTCAATACGAATCCGAGAGCTTCTAAAGTCAAACGGTTACTACAATTTATGCATGCTTCTTCACGATCATATGTAATCCCAGAATCAAAACTAACTTGGTGTATACAAAAACATTCAAGAACCTAAGATCCGTCAACAAGATAATCTGAATTAAGAGAACTACTAAATCGAGCAATTACTACAGTTTGTACTTCTTTCTTCACAATCATATATCAACACAGGAAGTGATCGTACAAAGTAAGCTGGAAAATCAAAATTCAAAACTCACCAAAGCCATTGCTCAGACGGATTCGAACTTCGGCTTCGGGTACTGGATCTGGATTCAAGGAAAAAACATTAAGGAGTGAGTTCTCTCAATTGATACGATCATACCGATGAAAAGAAGCTAATATGATAAGTTCGATGCTTCGATCGATGAATCTTACCAGAGAGAGGTTACAGGCGAGCAAATCGAGAGAAGCGTCTAGTGAGGCGGAGAGAGCTATAGACGAAATAGGGTTTTTTATATTCGTAGTGTATCCCCCTCTCCTGGTTCGGTTTGGCCTGGTTCTATTCGGTTTACTTCGGCCTGGTTCTATTATATATGGGTATAAATGATTGGGCCATCTCTGTTAGCTTGGGCCCAAAGTAAGCTGATTGGGTTAGGCTCCGAACCGGGTTATGTTCAAATTGGACGTAAACCGGCCGTTAAGTCATAGGGATTGAAGGGCTGGGTTTGCTTAAAAACCCTAGACGCCACCATTTCATTATCTATTCTCCCAACTGTGGCTCCGTCTCTCTCAAATCTCGGATTGCTTTCGCGGTGGACTCGATTCACTACTGCTACAAGCTCATCCTTAAGGTCATTCTCTCCTTCCTTTTTACTCTCTTTCTCTAGTTCTTTACTGTTGGTTCCGATCGTCTTTTGATTCGATTTTAGCGTTTTCTCCGTTTGATTTTCGAATGTTTCTGTTTGGTAACAGGCACTGTTGCGATATGGCATCTGAGAAGAAGAGCTCCGTGAGGAGAGACCGTCTTCTGGAGATCGAGGTCGCTGTACGCAAGTGGTGGGAAGACGAGGAAGTGTACAAATCCGAATCTCGTAAGGATCCTCCGAAAGAAGGAGAGAAGTTCTTCGCGACGTTCCCTTTCCCCTACATGAACGGTTACTTGCACATCGGGCACGCCTTCTCGCTCTCCAAGGTCGATTTCGCCTCTGCTTACCATAGGCTGAGAGGAGCTAATGTGCTGCTCCCGTTTGGATTCCACTGTACCGGTATGCCGATCAAGGCTTCTGCTGATAAGCTCTCTCGCGAGATCAAGCAGTTTGGGAACCCTCCTGTGTTCACTACTGCTGAGGAAAGCGTTAAGGAAGTTAAGGAAGTTGAGGAAGAGAGTGATACGCCGGCTTTGCCTGGTCAGTTCAAGGGGAAGAAGTCGAAGGTGGCATCGAAAGCTGGTGGACAGGTGTATCAGTGGGAGATTATGCGTAGCTTTGGGCTTAGTGACAGTGAGATTGCGAGGTTTCAAGATCCGTATGAGTGGTTGTATTACTTCCCTCCTTTGGCTGTTGAAGATCTCAGAGCGTATGGGTTGGGCTGTGACTGGAGGAGGTCGTTCGTGACGACTGATGTGAATCCATTTTTCGATAGGTTTGTGAGGTGGCAGATGAGGAAGCTGAAAGCTATGGGGAAGATTGTGAAAGACCGTAGGTACACGATCTTCTCGCCTTTTGATGGCCAGCCTTGCGCTGATCACGACCGTGCTAGTGGTGAAGGTGTTCAGCCTCAGGAGTACACGCTTATTAAGATGGAAGTGGTTAAGCCGTTTCCGCCGAAGCTGGGTCCTTTGGAAGGAAAGAGAGTTTTTTTGGCTGCAGCTACTCTGAGGCCTGAGACTTTGTACGGACAGACAAACGCATGGGTGTTGCCTGACGGGAAGTATGGGGCTTATGAGATTAGTGAAACTGAAGTCTTGGTCCTTACGGAGAGAGCTGCACGCAACCTCGCCTACCAGAACTTTTCGAAGATCCCTCAGAAGCCGTCCTGCTTGCTTGAGTTGACCGGGCATGATCTGATTGGACTTCCTTTGAGGTCTCCTCTTGCGGTGCTCGATGTCATCTATACTCTGCCCATGATGACCATTCTGACCAACAAAGGTACTGGCATTGTCACCGGCGTCCCTAGTGATTCCCCGGATGATTACATGGCTTTACATGACTTGAATGCAAAGCCTGCGCTTCGAGAAAAGTTTGGTGTGAAAGATGAGTGGATGCCCACTGATATTATTCCGATTATCAACATTCCGGAGTTTGGGGATAGGACTGCCGAGAAGGTCTGCAAGGATCTGAAAATTAAAAGTCAAAATGAGAAGGAGAAGCTTGCAGAGGGTAAAAAGTTGGTGTATCTGAAAGGATTCACCGATGGAACCCTGATTATTGGAGAGTTCGCTGGTAGAAAAGTGCAGGAAGTCAAGCCAATTATCAAGGCACAGCTCATAGAATCTGGCGAGGCAATTCTATACAGTGAACCTGAGAAGCCAGTGATGTCAAGATCGGGTGATGAGTGTGTTGTGGCTCTTACCGATCAGTGGTACTTAACGTACGGAGAAACAGAATGGCGTAAGATGGCTGAGGAATGCTTGTCAAAAATGAATCTTTACTCTGAAGAAACAAGACATGGCTTCGAGCACACTTTGAGCTGGCTTAATCAGTGGGCTTGCTCTCGGTCTTTTGGTCTTGGAACTCGTATTCCCTGGGATGAACAGTTTCTTGTGGAATCCTTATCTGATTCCACTCTTTACCAGGCCTATTATACTGTTGCCCATATGTTTCACGACGGAGACATGTATAAAGGCAGCAAGTCTTTGGTTAGCCCTCAGCAAATGAATGATGAGGTGTGGGAGTATCTCTTCTGCGATGGCCAGTACCCAAAATCATCTGACATTTCATCGGAGCTTTTAAGTAAGATGAAGCAGGAATTTGACTACTGGTACCCGCTAGATCTTCGAGTTTCAGGAAAGGATCTAATTCAGAATCATTTGACGTTTTTCATCTACAACCACACTGCACTAATGGCGGCTCGTAACTGGCCTCGTGGTATCAGATGTAATGGACACATTATGCTGAACTCTGAAAAAATGTCGAAGTCAACTGGGAATTTCAGAACACTGAAACAGGCTATTGAAGAGTTCTCTGCCACTGCTACAAGGTTCTCTTTGGCTGATGCTGGTGATGGCGTCGACGATGCAAATTTTGTATTTGAAACTGCAAATGCTGCTATTTTGCGCCTGACAAAAGAGCTCACATGGATGGAAGAGATTCTGGCTGCTGAATCCTCTCTGAGAACGGGTCCTCCATCTACATATGCTGACAAAGTGTTTGAGAATGACATGAACATTGCTATCAGGTTGACTGAAAAAGCCTACAAAGATTGTTTGTTCAGGGAGGCACTCAAGAATGGGTTTTACGACTTGCAAGCTGCTCGAGATGAGTATAGACTCTCTTGTGGATCTGGCGGGATGAACCATGACTTGGTACTGACCTTTATGGATGTGCAGACACGCCTCATTGAGCCAATCTGTCCTCATTACGCAGAATATGTTTGGAGGAAACTTCTGAAGAAGGAAGGTTGTGTGGTAACAGCTGGCTGGCCAGCATCAAATGAGCCAGATTTGGTTCTCAAGGGTGCTAACAAATATTTGCAGGATTCCATCGTCTTAATGAGAAAGCTTCTGCAGAAACAGCTTTTAGGATCCAAGAAGGCTGCTAAGAAAGGCGCTCAAGTAACAGCAGTCGCAGAGGAGTCGTTGAAGGGCCTTGTGTATGTGAATGAGCAATTTGATGGATGGAGAGCTCACTGCCTCCAGATTCTGCAAAGCAAATTTGACCAGCAAACCCGTTGCTTCGCCCCTGATGCAGAGATACTTGCAGAGCTGAGGGAGATATTGCAGAAGGAGGGACAAGCAGAAAACTTCAAACAAATTCAGAAGATTTGCATGCCTTTCCTCAAATTCAAAAAGGACGAGGCAATAGCTATTGGCAGCCAGGCTCTGAATTTGAAGCTTCCTTTTGGAGAGATGGAGGTTCTTCAGAGTAACATGGACTTGATCAAGCGGCAGCTTGGTCTTGAAGAGGTTGAGATCTATTCTGCAAGTGACCCTAATGATGTTGCTAAAGCTGGTCCACATGCTTCACTCCTGAAGCAGAATCCTCCATCTCCTGGCAGTCCAACCGCCATCTTTGTCAACAGGTAAAACCTTGTTATACATGACAAATCTCCATTATAATAGAACTAGCATGGATACTCTTTTTACTTCTCGTCAATTAACTGAACTTTCTTACTGTTCTTGCACGATTGCCTTGCCTTCCTGTCTAATAATTTCCTCATGAATCACAGGGTTTGAAAAAGCGTGGGATATCACGGAAGAGGTTGAAAGGGCTTGGCGTTTACAGTTGTTTTGGTATTTTTCTTTTATGAGTCAGATTTTATAGCAACTCTTTTGACTTCTTTTGCTGTGTGTTTGGACCTTTTTGGTATTGTGCAAGACTTATTTGTTATTTCTTATCGAAAACGACACTTGTTTCATTTATCGTATTCATCCTGCCATACTGATCAGCTTTCTAAAGTTCTAATACTTCTCGAGCCTTGCAGAGCCGAATCAAGTATATTACCTGTTTCAAGAATCCTTGGCTTGACTCCATAAAAAAGTTTAGTTTCTTGCTGTAGCTCTGTTGTTTAGGCGCTTTAATACTGGCTTTGATCGAGCACGTAGGAAGATAAAGAGTTCATATTCGAAGAAACAGAGTAGATAAGAGTTAGGTAACACTGGAAAACTCTGCACAATAGTGTCTATTTGATTCTGACTTCGATAGATAACAAAATGCCTTAGTAACTTGGATTTCCAATGGCTGTGCAAAAAGGCTGTATGATTCCAGCATCAGGAACACCTATCCACGCCTCATTTTTTCGATGTTCAGCCTCCGTAGTTGAGAGAGCTCCACATGAGGCTGTCATGGCCTAGACCAAACACCAAGAAATTGCTGGGTGACTTCTTGTCGAGTATTTCCTGGAGCGTTTGTTGAGGCGTGATTACAGAAGTACAGTAATGAATCAGGGCTTGTTTCTTCTGGAGTCGGGTGTTCCCGTGTAGATGTAAGAGTTGATCTCACGTCAGAAAAAGAGAATGAAAGCCGCAAGAAGAAAATTTTGAGCTAATGCCGTTGAGTCGATCTAATTGTCTGATTCAAATTCAACAACTTGGGTTCTGACTTCTGAAAAAGTCGAGACCTTTTCTTCTAAACAGTTATAGAAGTGGCTACTGAGATTAAAGATGAAGTTTGGCTTCATGCTTAGACATGAAGAGGAGATACTACAATGGTTACTTCACAAAGACGTCACAGCTACTTTTCAGCTTCTGCTTATGCAAGAAGCAAGAGAGAAGCCATATCTATTCAAGTTTGTTGTCCAAACAGCTAGTTCGAGTACCTATATCGGATCCTTTTCAATGTATCAACATAGTGATGGGTTTTGAGTACAAATCGGTAATACCGTTAGAATAAGTCAAGGAAATAAAAAAGAAAGAAGAATGAATAAATTACACGATTAAGCTTTTGACTTAAAACGACCTCACCAAACTTTTCTACATTCCAGCAAGACATGCTTGAGTCTGTCCGTTGTCGTCCCTGTTCGTCTTCTTATCTCGAGCTTTTCGAACAGCTAACTGAATCTTTCGTTCATGTTCTTTCAACATTTCATCCAAGTTTCCTCCATTAGAAACCAATGGTCCTGAGTAGTTCATTCTCTCTATCTTATCACCGTGACCCTAAAGATAACAAACAACTATGATTAGCCCACAAAGAGTTTCTTTCTTCCCAAGCAAAAGCACAATAATGGACAAAGATGTTTTTCTTACCCGTATGGATTCTTTGTCTTTTGTAGAATATTTGGGTTTCACCAACAGACGTTGAGACCAATCACCATCTCTGTTGTTATTTTTATCACTGTCTTCAAGCCACCGTGGATTTGCGACAGAGAAATGTGATGCATCTCTAGCAGCTACCGAGTTTGAAAACTTTGTCAATTGCGGTGCTCCACGTTGAACAAAAGAACGTTGTGTCCTCAGTTCTTTTCTTGGTGACCGACTCGAACCCATCACAACATTCTCTCCATTTCTATTAACCGAGGACAGGCCATACCGCGTGTAACCATTTTGTGCGGTTCCGCACTTCATTGGTTCGACCAGCAAGCCAGCTGCACCTTCACTAGGATTATTCTGCCCTTGACGTTTCTTTAAAGAACATGAAAAATAAACCCACAAGTTCAGATTACATGACGATAAACAACAGTATGTCTATTATGAGAGAATCATACATACTTGTATTGATGCATCTGGCACAGCTTTAGATTCTCTAGATACTTGTTTTGAATCATTCTGTTTACTGCTCTTTCCTTTCTTCACATCAATTTCCTTTCTCGGTTGGTACTTTGGTAAACTTGATGCCTCGCTTGCAAAAGGCTCTGTCGTGAAGAACTAATTAAAAAAAACAAAAGTGTGAGACAAGAAGGATAATAGACTTGCAGTAATACAATCCTAATCATATCTTTTACCTCGCTTTCAAGGGCACTAGCAGTAGTTCCACGTGTATCTGGCTCAACAGCTAGAAGAACCTCAACTAGAGCCAAAGCAGAAGATGGAAGGCTCTTAAACGTCTCGGCCACACACCTCTTGTAAGGATGCTGAGGTTTAAAGATGGTCGCGTCTGGAAGTTTAGATCTTTTCCAATAGTCTTCAGAAGGTGAGCCACAGAGTTTAAAGATCTTGTGCAGTTGTTCTACCTCGGTTCTTCCGGGCATGATAGGCTTCCCATTAAAGAGTTCTGCTAGAATGCAACCTGTGCTCCACATATCCACAGTAATGCCGTAGTCCGTTGACCCTAGCAAGAGTTCAGGTGGACGGTACCACAAAGTTACAACACGACTAGTGAGAGGCTGCTTTTGGTGGGTGCCGTAAAAGTTGGCCAGACCAAAATCTCCGATTTTGAGATTGTTGTTTTGGTCGAGCAGAAGATTCGAGCCCTTGATGTCACGGTGCAGTACACCTCGGCTGTGACAGTGTTCTAGACCATGTAGCAACTGTTTCATATAGCATTTTATCTGCCCCACACACAAATGTTTTAGATGAGAACCAACCAAAAAATAGTAACCACAGTTGCAAATAAAACAATAGTATTAACAATAACGATGTTCTAAAAGTCGGCATAGAGGCATTATGCAATTGACCATAACCAAAACAAATATCTTTAAATCCGTTTATGCAATTTAAATAGATTTAAACAGCCTTAAATTGATCTAAATTAGTGATCTAAATATGTTAAATTAAGAAGCAACATTAGTGAAAATCTATAAATTTGTCTAGACTTTTTTTGTATATGTAGCTTTCGAATTAATCAAAATATTTTTATAACTAGACACAAAAACTAAAATATCTAATGTACATGTGAAATATATAAAAACAAATTAATGATTTCTTAACGCATGTAAAATTATCGGATGTAGAATAGTCTATGTAGTATTTCTCTTGAATTGTAATAGCATAGTTAACCAGTGTAGTCTATAGTCTTCTACGTTACCATCTATTGATTTTTTGAAACATAGACAATACCTGTGCCTCAGAGAACTTAACACCAGGTGTTGAAGCAAGTCCTGAGAGATCGTGTTCCATATATTCAAATATAAGATACATACTCCCTGACACCCTCGAAGTGATCAAACCCTCAAGCTTCATAACGTTGGGATGGTCAAGCCTTCTAAGGATAATGATTTCTCTCGCCATGAACCGAACACTGTCAGGATCCATATTAGCAAACCGCACTTTCTTCAGTGCAACTATTTGGTTTGTCTCTAGGTCCCTGGCTTTATACACACTGCTATACGTCCCTTGTCCAATCTAGCATTAAACCAACAACGTCAATCAAATGATCTCCAAATATATATAGATAAACAAAAGAGCTCACCTTCTCCAACTTTTCAAAGGAGTCTGGCTTGCGTGGAATCCATCCATTGATAGCTTCTCCAGCAACAGAAGCTAACCAAGAAGGCCAACCAGCCATAACCTGAGCACCTCTTTCGCCATTACTAACACTGCTTATTCTAGTAATCCTAGGTTGTTGCAATGGCTCACGTCTCTGGAACACAGACCTGGAAGATTTTCTCTCAATATTCACCTTCTTGTTCTCACCCTCCTCGTTAGATAATATGAGGGTTGAATTCTTGACATCCGTGGGGGGTAATAGCAGCTTCAAGGTGGCTTCTTCTTCGTTGTTCTTGGCATCGATATAACTAGGTCTTTCCTCGGATCCTACATCGGCTATGCTGGAAGAAGCATGCTTTTTGTTCTTCTTGGAGGTTCTTGTATTAGGCTTGCTTCTTCTCTCCTTGACATTATTGTTGATGATGCTTTCATTTGCTCGTATTCCCTTGGAGAATTTGCAGCCCATAATTCTCCACAGTTTCCTGATCGGAACCAGGAAACTGTATGGTTTGGTTAGCCTCCCTATGCTTCTTTTTCTATTTTTGAATATCAAATCCTTCCATATCCACAAAAAAAGAGCAAGGCTTCAAGCTTTATGGGATCAAATGTGTGTGTGTTTGATCTTTATACCNGTTGAATATCAAATCCTTCCATATCCACGAAAAAAAAGAGCAAGGCTTCAAGCTTTATGGGATCAAATGTGTGTGTGTTTGATCTTTATACCAAATGGGTATGTGGGTTCTTGATTCTACCTTTCAATATAATCCCACTTTCTAAGATCAAATGGAAGAAAACCCTAGAAGAATGAGGAAGATAAGGTTTTGAAGATCAAACATAACTGCAAAAACGTAGAAACAATAATGGACAGAGAGAGAGAGGTTGGAATATGAGTGATTCCTGAAATAGCCTATAAAGAAATTTAGGTAAGTAACGGATGAAACAAGGTTATCTATTTTAGGAAACTCAATAAGCAAACAGAATAACCAAAAGCTAATACAAACAAGCAGCTGTTATGTCTTCCTCAGATGATATTCATACTGGTCAACTACTGCCCCTCATAATGAAAAAAAGTTTAGACTAAATGATTGAATCAATGGTTCTGATAAACAAAAAAAATGAATTATGATAAAACATAACATAAAATGAAAATCTGGATTGCAAAATTTCTCATATAAATCATATTAAGTCTGGTACAAATGCAGAGTTCCAAAAACACACAGCAAGAATAGAGAAGAAAGTAAGAACTAATAGCCTCCTTTGAGATCGTTGACGACGTCGTAGGGGATAGGGGTGACAGTCTCCAAGGTCATACCTTCAACCATGAATCCTGGTTTGGGTCCTT
>OVBX01004555.1:0-14435 GCA_900406325.1 Erucastrum elatum
TCACTCTCCCGTTACCATCTCTATGCATATACATCCACCTTCGGAACTCATAAATATTCCCAGACCTGGACATAATTTTTTTTTTACTCTTTTTTTTCTTGTTGGTGTGTCTAAAATGAGGTTCAAACGTTCATATTTATAGAATTTTCGAATCTGGTTGGTGAGATTTAGCGAGGAATTAAGCACGCAAAGATAATTAGGTGAAACCAAAAAAAAATGTGTTTCAAAAGGTTCGTGGTTAATTCCTCGTCCAAGAAAATCCAGGTAAAAACGAAGCTATATTTACGTCCACTTTACGACGAAATTACTTTTCCTCGTAACTAAGACGTCATCCTCGTAAAAGCGACGTCAGTTTACATTATCTTTACGAGGAAATACTTTCCACGTTACTTCACGAGGAAATAACGTGGATTCTTTTTTTTCTCGTCACTTCATCGTAAAAACGAAGGTATTTAACGAGGAAATATTTTTCTCGTTAATCTTCCTCGTTAAAACCCATTTTTCTTGTAGTGCAACTAGTATTCTCAAAAAAAAAATCAGTGTTACAAAAACAAAGATTGTGGATAGTATGATATGTGTATTACAGTATTAAAAGAACCATTAATATTAAAACAAGTGTATAATATGTTCTCTTGTGTGTTCTCATAGGAGAACATGTTCTCCTTCTCTCTCTTCATTTTTATTTTATTTTTACTTAAAGTTTGAGAACACTAAAAATAGTTCTTTACTGCTCATGCTCTTATGTAACATATACATCTCTAATGACATTTCTGAAAAGAAGATTTTCAACCACAATAGAAATCTATAAATTAATACTCAATAAATTAATAAATATGGTAAATCAGTAAAAAAAATGTTCCAAGTTGAAATAGTTCAAAATATGGTACACATAGATAAAATAATAAAACATTTTTTTAAAGAAAATTATATGTAAATATACAGTTCCATTAAAATCCTGAATTAATAATATAGATAGTTTATATAAGTACAGACAAAAATCATATTGTTATTTTATATTCACAATAAAATTCATCTATGTTTTGACACTTTAATATATTTTTGATAACATTTAGTAAAATTATATGTACAACAATATCTAATTTTTTTGAAACATATTTCATATACACAAAATAATATAATAAAATAATTGAAGAGTCAATATCCTAAAATTTAATTAATGTATTTATGGTGAAATCTAAAAATAAAAGTGTTATAAATTAATAACTCTTTAATTAATAGGATACCATAATACTAACATCATTAATATATAGAGTTTTTACTGTATCATTTTATTCATATAACAAAAAAATGGAAGAAAGAACGAACAGATAAATAATGTTATGAATACATGGTTTAGTGTTGAGATTCTGACTAAGATTAGTGTATTTATTTAGGGAAACGTATTCTGTGATATCTTAAGGTGATAAAATACGAAGTTCATATTTGAGCAGCTAATACGAAATGCATATACCAAAACCAGAGTTTGATGTATATGTAATTTTCTTACAAAATAAAGTATAGGGTATATGACAATGATTGATGAATACATCTTATGATTCACGGTTAAGAAAAGCAAAAAGAGAGAGAGAGAGAGAGAGAGAGAGAGAGAGAGAGAGAGAGAGAGAGAGAAATAAAGAGANAGAGAGAGAGAGAGAGAGAGAGAGAGAGAGAGATTACTATAAACTGATAAGTTATATTTTCCCAAAATACAAACTAAAAATATTTTAAAATTTGTGTAGGTTATTTAAGACATGATGTTCTCTTGATGATAGAAAAATAGTAGTAATCAGTATAAACAGTATAAACAGTATGGTGCAGTATGTTATTGAACTTATATATACTGTAATTAAGTGATTAACACGGTTAAAAATATTGTATATAATCTTCTATGAAATATTATATGATTCTTCATGCACATTCTACTGTATTTACATTATCTTTATTATAACAATTGTTTTTTATATTTAATATGTCGTTTTGTTTATATTATTTTACAGAATTAATAGAAAATCAAGTAATGGTAAATGATTCTAAGAATACAAAATTTAAATTATATATAAACATATTTTTCATACTTTATAACACAATAAATTCATATGAAACTATTTTAGGATATTTAAATATTTGACAAGTCATTTTGTGCCAAAACAAATTGTATGACCACAAAGGGAATGAGCATTTGAAAAATATTTGTAGTTTTGAAATACTTTCTTAAATACTTTATACAAAGTTATCAAAAACATACTGCTCTTTTAAAAATCTTATCAATGAAGCCTTTTTTGTAGGGGGCTACGTAGCTTTGTGGGAAAGGGGTCGTAGACCACTGTTGACCGTCGTACTCATAAGTTTGATGAAAATATAGTGTAAAGTGTAACCTATAATTAAAACAATAATGTATCTTTAGTTTTTTAGGGTCATAATCTACTTTATTTATATAAGAATTTCTGTGTTATAATTTAGAATAAAACAAAAGAAACCTAATAATACTCAAAGTACAAGTCAATCATTCATGAAGAACAGTGTTTCTTTAGGAAATGTCCAATAGTAATATTTATAAAATTATATATTGAAATATAAAGTAAATAACATGGCTATATTAATTTATGATAAAATATACTTCATATTGGAATTATATATGTTCTTCTATCAGGTATTTTTTAATCACTGGATATTTGTTATAATTAAAAATAATACACGCGGCCGTCCGAATATTAAAGCGTCTATATTCGCTCTTTATTAAACATTTAAAATTTAACGAAAAGTTGGTACTTCAGGTTTCATTGGCTTCCACTTGTTCTGGAATTTTATCCTAGCCTATGCCTCGCTCTCTGTATGTTTTCTAGCTTCGTAGGTCACACTCGTAGATTCACGACCATTGTTGACAATAAAATTAAAAAACGCATAAACCCCTAATTAAATACTACTATGTTGACAAATCATTGTTTGAACTAGCTCATATATATTGGAGTTTATAGGACATGAGAATCCCAAGTACTAAATATTTTCAAGATTACTGTTGACTTGACTAGGATAAAGAGAACTGATAAATCAATATATCACTAATAGATAAGTTAATGTTCCCTTTTAAAAAGAATTACAATCCTATAGTATTTTCATTTTAAATGTCCTAAAACAGGAGTCAACTAGCTAGGTATCGATCCACACGGCTGTCAACAAGTAAATCGCATTATAAACAGTACAGTTATGGCGTTTTAAAAGGACTGAGCGGTACTAAAAATAATTTATGTATAACTTAAAATATTTTATTTTGATTCTTTTTGAATAATTTATATATCCAGTCATGCAAAACGAGAAAAGTGTCCCTGTGCGTCAATTCCCATTTTCTCACCTACCATTTAATCTTCGACGGAATCTTGTGTTGCTACTGGAATTTGTTTGCACATTTTACTATTTCTTTTGATTGATCTCAAATCAACATCCATATATACAAAATCCTAGCGGGTGGATTTTATATCTCACAGGCCGTTAAAACGATTATTGCCTGAAGCAATATATTAAGGGCATCTCCAATGGTACTCTATTTTTTCCTCTATAATTCCCAAAAAAAAAGAGTAACTCTATTATAGAGTAAGTTTTGCTCCAATGGTTTACTCTATAATAGAGTTACTCTATTTTTGTGGAGAAAATAGAGTAAAACCACTTTTTCACTCTATATTTGGAGTGAGATAATGAGTTTACTCTAATTTTCTCTACAAAAATAGAGTAACTCTATTATAGGGTAAACCATTGGAGTAAAATTTACTCTATAATAGAGTTACTCTATTTTTGTGGGAATTATAGAGGAGAAAATAGAGTTGGGTTGGAGATGGTCTAAGAGAAATTTTTAGGTTCACCCCCTAGGATGAATCTTTAGGTTCACCTAACCAATGATATTTTGACAACTTATATTTAGTTTTAGAATAAAAAAGTTAAAAATTATAAATATAATTACCTATAAAAAAATGGAAAAAACGTTAAAAAAATCTAATGTGTCTTCTTCTTCCACGATGTATATTAAAAAAAGTCTCATTTGATTTCTAATTTACTTTGGATCATTCAACCAAAACAGAAGAAAAAACTTGACAGCCACAATAAAATCTTTTTCTCCGTAAGCAGATGAGAACACTACTAAACTGGTGACCATCTGAGTTTGGCACTGAAAAGAGTTACATCTAGCAGAGACACGAGGTAATTATACTGTTTAAGAAACACAAAAAATTTAACAGTTTAATCCTATCTGAAACTCTAAACCATTGGATGAATCATAATCTCTAAATCAAAATATTTAAACTAAATTTCAAAAACATTATACCCTAAATCCCTAATCCTAAATCCTGAACCATTGGGTAAATTCTAAATCCAAGGGTTCAGAGTGTAGGATTAGGGATTTAGGGTTTAGTATTTAAGATTTTGCTTTAGGTTAAAACTCAATTTTTTTTTGTTAGTTTTATGTCTTCAATGGAGGAAGAAGAAGAAGTGTTAAATTGTTTTTTTTTCTATAGATAGTTATATTTTCAATTTTTATTTTTTCCTAAAAACTAAATATGAATTGGCAAAATATCATTGGTTATGTGAATATAAGGATTCACCCTAGGGGGTGAACTTAAGAATTTCTCATATATTAATACACCAAAAGAAAATTCGTCTCTTCAAAAAGTTAGTGAATCCTAATATGCATGTAGTCTGTTTTAGCTTCTGCACAAAGATAAACATGGCAGATAACGATGTGGATATTTAATTTTAAGTTGAATATAGTACGCAATAAAGAAGAAAAACGTCAAATTCTGTTGTTTACAAAACTTGGCTGTTGAGTGTCGACGTAGTTACCAAATTCCCCGAGAGGTTCAGATATACATTAAACTCTAAGGGACAAGATTTACTTGTCATACATTTTTTTTTCAAGATATACTGTAATGAATACACTAACGAATGAAGATTTTTATAAGAAAATGTTATTTTATTTTCTATTCTCTTGTTTATTTAAATTGCACTAAACCGGAAATACCAAACTTGACACTTATAATTTTTAGTTGTTAAATATATTATATATCATGGAGAGTTGATGATGAATAGTTTGTAATACATATTGAGTGGTATTGCTTTGGTTTATAGGTAGAGACAAAACGTACCAATGTCTCGCTTTAGGCCTTTCTCTTCATGTGTGGCGACGCGCTCTGTATCTCTTCTACGCCCTAAAAGCTCTCTTGATCATGCAACTTTATATATTGCTTTTATATTCTCTAATTTGTTTTTGGTTACCCCGCTGATATTATAAATACTCAGAAAGGGATCAACATCGAGACCTTTTTGTTTAACTAAAGTTAATTGTTTTTATTCTGATGAACCACTCTACGTATATGAAGCATCTTCTGCACATCCGTAAACAGAGAAAAAGAGAGACAAAAGGACCCAACATGCACACAACAAGATACGAGCTTTCGGTTGCTTTCCACTTTCGTGATTCTTCTGTTGGGTAAAGCTCTTGTGTTTCTACTGTTCTTTTTTTCTTCTTTCTTTTCTCTAACCAGCAAATTCGATTTATTATTTGACTACATAAAAAATAAAAAATAAAAAATTATCATTGTTTGTGTTTTGTTTACGATGAAAAACTTATTTCGATTGTATGTTTCAACTTTTTAAACTAAAATCTGTGTTTACAGATCACAGTTTTCGGATATTTTGATTGTGTTGTTACAAAAATGGATTGTATGTTTTTGCTAATAATTGTCTTACTACGAATGAAGATATGAATAATGTATTTATGTTCCGATATATCTATATAATTTATAGTTTTACTAACGATTTTATTATATATCTAGCAACATTCGTGTCTAACATGAAAATCCTTGAACAAACTAATGAATAAGTCATGTATAATTAACATGTTTTCTAGAAACACAACGAAACGAATAAATCATCTTAGATTGTATCTAACAGCATTTTGGAGATTGCTTTGTTAGATTCTTTGAGAATAAATTCCATAAATATTGAACTATATGTCTATATCGGTTCAGAACCAAATGTGGCTGTTACATCATGATGCTACGTATATCTATATGAAGGGGACTTCTAAATAATATATATCGAGTGTATATTCCACGTATATATAACAAAATAAAAACAATACAAATAGATAAATAGGAATCCAAAACGATCGAATAAACCTCTTGTGCTATTATCTCTAACGTTTTAGGTCTTTTCAATTATGTCATCTTATATCCTAAAAGTTTTTTGTTCTTCTAATTAATTTCATACATGATGTGTAACACACACTTGCACCAATACGTGGATGTAACCAGAGCTTACATCCAGTAAGGTGTTGACTGGTTTTTCCGCTACCACCCGCAAAGAAGTTTTCGCGGTTGGTAGCGGTTGTTGGCATTTTGCAACAATCATTCAAACCGTTCTAAACCGATTTAAATCGATTCAAATCGTTTCAAACCGCTTCAAACCTCAATTCAAAAACTGGTTTCAGCTAGCGTTTGCGGTTGCAGGCGGTTGCGAGAGGATAATTTTTTTTCTTTTTTCAAAAACAATATAAATACAAAAATAAAAATACTCAATAAAAATTAAAATTATTAAAATACTAAAAATATATCTATTATATTTCAAACTATAAAATGTTAAAATAAAAGTTTTTTTATAATTTTTTAAATTTTAAAACTATAACTTTCTAAATATAACTTTGATATTTATTACAATCTTATGATTTTTGATATTTTTATAATTATATAAAATATAAATAATATTAATTTATTATTAAACCGCTGGTTAATCAGTCATAAGTATTCCGCAAACGCACAAATTTCTAACCGCAGTATCAGTTGTACAAATTGCTTAAAACCGCTAGAAACCGCGACCACCCGCATCCGCAAACTCCCGCAACCGCAACCACTGCGATTGAACCAGTCATGCTCTAAGTACCTCGAAAGGTGATTACGGAACAAAACTAATTTTCGAAATTAACCGAAATATCAGCTCTTGATTCTATGTAGGTCGCACATTTTCAGAAACCACGAAAAATGCTGACTGAATCAATTAATAACCGATGGCCTGAAGAAAAAATAATTCGGTGTTCTCATAATTAGTTATATATGGATAAACTTTATGGTAAATTAATTGGTCCATCCAATTAAATTTGGTCCTTTAAATAAGAAGAAAGGCGATCCCTTTGCTTCCGCCTTAAGCAATGTTTTGCCCACAATGAGTGTCTCTCGCTATCTTCCTTTAACTTAATTGGAAATGTTTGTTCTTTTTGGATGTTTCGCCTTTGTGTTTTCTCTTTTTTAAAAGATTAATTTTGATGTTTGTTTCAAGAATTACTTTTTTTTTTCAAAAACACCCCAAGTCGTTTGAGTAACATTTAAAAAAACTTGTACAGATTTAGGAAGGTTATAGAAAGACTTGTTGAACGATATTTTTCTAATTCTTTAATTGCTTTGTTAAAAAATGTTGATTTATATGATCTTCTTCTTGATACATGACCAAAACTAAATACAGTAGAACGTCTATAAATTAATAATTAATAAATTAATATACACTAAAAACTTTATAAATTAATATAATTTCATAGTCTCAAATTAAGTTTTTGATTTAATTAATATCTCCATAATTTAATATCTTTCTCTATAAATTAATAAAAGATAATAATTTTGGGATAGTTCCATCATTATTAATTTATAGAGGTTTCACTGTATACAAGAAATATTAGACCAAAATATTATTCACACAAACTAGCTTGTGAGTAAAGCCTCTTCTTTGTCTAACTTCAGTTTCAGCGGGAAACTATTGAATGAGGAAGTTTAGCCGATGTCCAGGCAAACATTGTATACAATGAACAGAAAATACGGACCAATGCCAATGGCAGGTTAAAATATTTGAACAGTTTAGATATTTAAATACACTTAATGAAGAAAAATAGTATTATTGTGAGTAATTATTTGATAAATCATTATTTTGTTTCAAATAGGGTTATAGGGATTAGACGTTGCGAGGCAATAGTCTGGAGATATGATGCGATCTATTTAGTGCATTTTAAGTCGATCAAAAAAAAGATCATATACCCAGTGCCGGTCTTGAACCCATTCCTACGATACAAACGTATGAGGTCCATAATTTTGTAACTCTTTGAGACCAATTTTTCATTTTTGTTTGATGCTGAAGAATATAAACTTGTGGAATTGTTTTAAGAAAACTAGATCTTAATATCTCATTATCTAATATGAAATAAATAAAAAGATAACAATAATTAATCAAACTTCAATAAACAAGACTTACAGAAAAATAAAACTAAAAGGCATGGAAATTTGTTATTAACTTTTTTTTTGTTATTTAATTCATTTTATTTGATTGACGTATAAGGAAAACATCAAAAAATTAAATGCTTTGCTTATATTATCGATTAAAAACATGATCAAAACCTATAATAAAACTATATAAATTTATTAGATGAATTTCGAGGAAAAAAAATAAAAAGAAAGTTTGATAGATTCTTGCTAATTATAAGGATGCTATAAAAAAATATTGCATAACTAAACTTTTATAATTTTAGTTTTTGTTTGTGTTATTTAAAGCCTCGATAATTAGTTTCGTATTGGACCTCAAATATCTCAAGACCCTGCATACACCATTGAAGAAAACTCTAGTCTTACACATTAATCGATGTAAATAGAACAATACATGTACGTACGTTGCTGCTCAGGAAAAAAACATTTACGTACGTAGGGGTACGCATTTGGTATCCTTTTTGTGACTGAAAGGCAATTGATATCTTTTTGAAACTTTTAGAACAATTTTTCGTTTTGTGGATAGGAGTCTTAGGACCATAATGATCTCATTATCTTCATTACCATCAACATCAAATATACCGATACACACACACACACATATATATATATATATATATACGCACGTAGCCATGCAACCACGTACACTTGAGAACAAAATTATTCGTCTTCGTATCCTCATGCGTACGTCTCTTTCTATCGGACCGTATCCTACTTCTACCCGCCCGCTTGTGTTTTGCCGAAAGAAATTTCAGATGATATACACAGTCTCGGCCCTGAGTTGTTGTAAAAAATAACAGACCGAAAGCAAAAAAAAATATTATTGGCTTTACAAGTTAACATTAAACATTTTTTTAAAAAAAATGGTTGATAATTTACATATTTTAAAAATGGCTGGAAGCATATGCTTGTATGGCTTATAGTCAGACATATATATATAATAGATTTTGATTCGCGCTTAAGAAGCGCAGTATTTTTTTTATCGTTAAGCCAGAATCATAAATATTGTGTTAGAGTTTTCATATATGTTTTTCCACGATGAACTATAATCATTTTGTTCTGGTACAATATTTGCATTGAGTTTTCATATCTGAATCATTAAGTTCTCATATCTGAATCAAAATTGTTGTAGAGTCGAGAGTTCCAGTTAGTAAAGGAGTGATATAATGAAATAAATACAGTAAATTATGTTAAAATCAAAAAATGTACCAATTATTAATTTTATAATTTGTAAGTTAATCAATCTACCAAATAGTGAACCAATTATTTTTTTTTCTTTTTAGTTTATTATCATAAGTATATTATAAATCTTAAAATTTATTTCTGAGAGAATTTTTTAATTTTTGGTATCTATACTATTTATAGGGTCATAGATGCTGTTACAGTCAAACATGTTTCATATATATAGGGTCCAAAATAATATGACCTCGTGAGCTTTTTTTTTTTTGAATACCAAATTTTTCATTAAAGAAAGGCTCGAAGCTAAGAGTTTAAGTAGTACAAAGCAGATTTTGCAAGAGAGTCTGCAGCAGAGTTCAGAGACCTACTAACATAAGCAAAGGAAATAGACTCAAAAGAAGAGGATAGATGCTCGATATCCAAGTTGATTCCGTAGAGTTCCACTGAATGTTGCTTCGAGTTGAGTGCTTTGACAAGCACTTGGTTATCTGATTTCAAGCAGATATTGGATAGATGGAGGGCTGTCGCTTGTAGCAGGGCTTCCCGAACAGCTAAAGCTTCCGCCATCAGGGGTGAAACGACACAGAGTTCTGTCGATGTGCCGCTTGAGACTTCTTCTCCTAGAAAGTTGTAGGCGATCCATCCGCATCCTGCTTTCTTATCCTGTGCTCTCCATGCCGCATCGGTGTACACAGTAATGCAAAGCGTGGATGGTGGCCCAGCTGGATGAGTGGTGGTGGTTCCCAGATCTCTCACTCGTTGGGGAATGAGAACCTGAGCTCCTTGCCATTCCCGTGCTAGCCGCAGGGAGTTGCAGCTAATATCCATCGGGCTTAAAGCTCTGTTTTCGAACACCAGTAGGTTTCTTGCAGTCCAAATACACCAGCAAACCCAGGAGAAGATGTTTGTAACCACTCCCGAGGGAGGGAGGCAGAGCATATCCGATAAGGATGACAACACTTGATGGAAATTCATATCAATGGCAGAAAGGATTCTCGTAGTTGGGATATTTTCCCAGACTTGTCTTGTGAATGGACAATGTAGAAACAAATGTTCAGCAGATTCCACTTCTCCACATCTTGCACACAACACGGAGTGTGTCAAAATGCCTCTTCGTTGTAGTGCTTGTCCTAAGGGGAGAGCATCCTGAACAATCTTCCAAAGGAAAACTTGAATTTTTGGAGCTGTTTTCACAGACCAAATACTTTTGTTCAAGTTGAAGTCTAGAGGTCTTGATTGAAGATTAATTCCCTGAAAGATTCTTCTTGTTTCCTCCTCCTGTGCTTGATTCTTAACTGCTTCCCGATAGCCTGATTTTGTTGAGTAAGAGCCTGATTTAGTGCAAGTCCAAGCCCATTTATCAGCTGCACCGAGTCAGCTTGGTCGCATACACAGAATTTTCTCCGCGTATGTGGGGAGGAGATCCTTCACTTTCAGCTCATTCCAATCTCCGGAATCACGTTTCAGTAGGTCAGATACATAGAGGTCACGATCTATCTCTCTAGCTGGGCCCATTGGACAGGTGAGGGTACCATCCAAAATCCATGCATCCTTCCATACCCTAGTCGAGTTTCCATCTCCCACTACTTTTCCCAGGTTCGTTACCAGCAAGTTTCTGCCATGAAGGATGCCCCTCCAGCCATGTGAGCAGTTTGCTGGTACCTCAACCGTGAGCAAGGAAGATTTATGGCAGTACTTTCCCCTCAGTACTCTAGAGAGTAGGCAGTCCGGGTTCGTGTGGATTCTCCAGGTAAGCTTGGCAAGGAGGGCTTTGTTGAAAAGTTGAATATCCCGGAAGCCCAACCCTCCTAAGCTCTTCGGTTTTGAGAGTGTCGACCAAGAAGTCCAGCACATCTTCCTTTTGCTATCATTGCCATCCCACCAGAAGCGTGTCAGGGCAGATTGCAGTCGTTTGCAGAGGCGAACAGGCAGTTCAAAACAAGACATAGTATGAGTTGGAGCGGCCGATAGAACAGCTTTTAGCAAGGTCATCTTCCCTGCACTCGATAAGTATCGATTACTCCAGCTGTTGGCCTATTGTCGGATCCTATCTACCAGCGATGTAAACAAATCTCTCTTTCTCCTCCCGAAATGTTCAGGGAGCCCGAGATATTTCCCTACTCCCCCTTCTCTTGCGATACCAAGGCTAGATTTGACTCTCAATCGAGTCTCCTGGGATGTCTTCGCCGAGAAGGTTA
This sequence comes from Erucastrum elatum, assembly GCA_900406325.1. Taxonomy (NCBI): domain Eukaryota; kingdom Viridiplantae; phylum Streptophyta; class Magnoliopsida; order Brassicales; family Brassicaceae; genus Erucastrum; species Erucastrum elatum. The sequence goes on from OVBX01004555.1 coordinate 11,663, forward strand.
TGGACGACTTGGCCGGGTTGATGGTTTGTCCTGATGCAGCTTCATATTGTTGGAGGATCATGAGGAGAGTGTTACAGCTTAACTCATCAGTTCCAGTAAAAAACATGGTGTCATCGGCGAACAATAGATGGTTGATGCGGGGTGATCCTCTTGCGACTCTGATTCCGGATAAAAGACCTGCTCGCTGAGCTCTCAAGCAGAGTCCCGATAACACTTCACTGCAAAGAATGAACAAGTACGGGGAGAGCGGATCACCTTGTCGGATGCCTCGAGTGGGAAGCACTGCGCCTTGGACCGAATCATTGATCAGATAGGAGTATGAAACCGTTCGGATGCAGGTCATGACCCTCGCCACCCAGGTACTATGGAAGCCTAGTCTTGTTAGGACAAGTTGTATGAAGTTCCACTCTAGCCGATCATAAGCTTTACTCATGTCTGTCTTCACAGCCATCGAACACTTCTTTGTGGCATTTGAGGTCTTAAGGTAGTGCAGTGTCTCATGTGTGATCAAAACGTTGTCTGAGATCGCTCTGCCCGGGACAAAAGCGGACTGAGTTTCTGAGATGAGCCCATGGAGGATGGGCTTAAGTCTCAGTGTGAGAATCTTTGATATCAGCTTATAGACCACATTGCAGAGAGCAATCGGTCTATACTCTGAAACCAGCTTCGCGTTTTGAACTTTGGGTATCAGTCGCACATGAGTATCATTCATCTGATCCGGGAGATAGCCGGTACGAAAGAACTCTTGGGTCTCTTTGATGATAATAGGGCCTACTGTAGTCCAGTGGGACTGGAAGAAGCATGCTGAGAATCCGTCTGGATCCGGTGCCTTGTCTGGATGTATAGAGAACATAGCAATTCTCACTTCCTCTGCCGTTGGTGTGCTGATCAGATGTTCGTTTGTTGCATCTGAAATGCACAGAGAGATAGCCTGTTCTACGATCTCATGTAGTGCAAAAAGGGAGTCACTATCAGCGTTTGTAGTAAAGATTGTTTGGAAATAACTAGTAATTTCCTGAACAATGTGTGGTTCCTCATAAAGGGCCGTTCCTGCAGTGTTTTCTAGCACCGTAATACGGTTTCGAGCTCGTTTCCCTTTACAAACAGCATGAAAATAACCAGAATTTCGATCTCCAGAGGCTAACCACATAAGTCTACTTCTCTGTCTCCAAAAGTCCTCTTCATCTCTGTAGGCTTTGAGGAGTTGAAGGTTGAGGCGTGAGACTAGTGAGTCATCCCCAGCCGAATCTGTCATTGCAATGTCAACCTCTGATTTTAGTTGCTCTATACGCTCCCTGCTGTTTGTAGCCTGCTTCTTACTCCAGCGAGAGATAGCATGTCTACATCGTGAAAGTCGGGTGCTAACTGGTAGGTTGTCCACTGCATTCCACGTTTCCCTGATTAGCTCTTGGATCTCTGGATTATTGCTGAGCCTTCTGTCATATCTAAACAGTCCTCCCGCTTTCTTCTTTGTTGGGTCAACGAAGGTGATAATTGGTCTGTGATCCGACCCTCCAAACTCCATATAATTACATCTCCCAGATGGGAACATATCAGACCATGAGTTGTTTGCAATGGATCTGTCAAGTCTGCAGTGGATTAGGTGGTTGTGACCTCGTGAGCTATATGGTGGTTTATTTAATTTAGATTGTTGGTGTCGGGTTATTGATATTGTTACATTAAAAATCGGAGGTATATAGGGGCATTAATATAAGTCTGTAATCTTACCGACAAAAAAAAAAATAAGGACATTAATATTGTCACATATTGTTATAATATAGAAGGTAAGACCAAAAACATATAAAAGGGAAGAGTACAAAATGATTTTCATAGATATATTTATTTACAAAATTTCCCTTTTAACAAAATAGATATTTTTTTGGAAAAAAATCTAAAAAGTACGGTTGATTTTACTTACACCCAAATTAGACAATATTAAGTGAATGACTAATAAGTTGAAATATACAATTTATCAAAAATCATAATTTTATTACGTAAAAGAAGTTTTTCAACAAAAAATATACTCATTATTTTTAAAAACGGATCAAAATTTAATTTAATATATTAAATTTTGATGCTCGTGGTCCTCATGGAATTACACATTTTAAGTGAATGTCTAACAAAGTCGTAAGATTACGATTAAATGTTTAAAATGTAACAACTTTAATTACTTTCGAAATTTCAAATGCATTGATGATAAAGTATTAAAAAGCTTGTGTGAATCATCTTTTTGGTTACGTACAAACAATTTTCATGAACCAATTTTCAGTCACTTATTAATTACACGCCAATATAAGTACGTTAGTTTTTAGTCTGTGATGCAAAATTTTGATTGGGTTTATAAAACATGAAAACACACAGAAAGCTCAAAATATCATTTTAACCTACGCATGGTATTAATTTATAAATTTACCATCATTTATAATTTATTACTAATATATAATCTCTTAATTAATATTTTAATTAAAAGTGGTATATATGTCTCTTGTTTCAAGATGTTACATATTTTGATTTTTTTACACAGATTAATAAAATTAATTAAATTTAATTATTAAATGCATAATTTTCTGTGATTATCTATTTTCCATGATTCTAAGCCAATATAAATTTAGTAATTTTAGTTCATTTTCTTAAAGTTTGCAGTTAATCATTACTAGTTGATAAAAAATATATTGAAAATAAAAAATGTATTTTTAAACAATTTCTTTCCATAATATGTATATTTGTGAAACGGAAAGAGTATATATATATATATATATATATATATATATAT